>CAUDMG010002102.1:1399191-1464191 GCA_958450375.1 Homarus gammarus
CAAGTAACATTTGGGACGCATTTTACTCCGAATTTCCACTGGGGACTTTACACCACTGAATCATATTTTAGAGTAATCTGATTATATTTATATATATATTTCTTTGTGTGTGTCGGCGCAAGGCTGGGCTCTCCTGCCTTAAGTGAGAGTGTGTTTGTTGGTGTTTGTGTGTGTGGGGGGGGTGCAATGTGTGTTTGGTGTGTGTGTGTGTGTGGAGGAGGGTATGTGTGGGGGAATGTATGTTTGGTGTGTGTGTGTGTGTGTGCGTGTGTGTGTGTGTGTGTGTGTGTGTGTGTGTAAATCCTATCCGCATCTACATAATAATATATTCGAGATATATAAAAAAATACAACTGTACACACACACACACACACACACACACACACACACACACATATATACACACACACACACACTAATAAGAAAAGAAACAAGAAATCTCCCTCCTTCTTTCCTGTTCCCCCCCACTCCCCCCACCTTCCACTCCCCACCTTCCACACCCCTCCCCACCTTCCACACCCCCACCTTCCACTACCCTCCCCACCTTCCACACCCCTCCCCACCTTCCACTACCCTCCCCACCTTCCACTACCCTCCCCACCTTCCACACCCCTCCCCACCTTCCACTACCCTCCCCACCTTCCACACCCCTCCCCAGCTTCCACACCCCCACCTTCCACACCCCCACCTTCCACACCCCCACCTTCCACACCCCCACCTTCCACACCCCCCACCTTCCACACCCCCACCTTCCACACCCCTCCCCCACCTTCCACACCCCTCCCCCACCTTCCACACCCCTCCCCACCTTCCACACCCCTCCCCCCACCTTCCACACCCCTCCCCCCACCTTCCACACCCCTCCCTCATTGATTACCTAGAAAAAAAAAATATATATATACACCTGCTTAACAAAATCACTCCTCCCTCATAGAGAAGAATATCCTAAATAACATCACTGACAATATCAAAATAATTGCCAATAAATAACAAAAAAAAAACACATTCACGTTTAGATACTCGTGTTAGAAAACCTCTTTGTTATTGTTAGTAAAGATGATTTAAATGATTGAACTAGGACAGGCGATAGGCTGGGTAGAGAGAGAGAGAGAGAGGGAGAGAGAGAGTTGAGTCGCTTACAGCACGAACCACAGCTATACACGGGGTAAGTGCATCTTTAAAAGAGATTCAATTTCCGAGAGTAAAAAGATGTAGGTTACATTCTCTCTCTCTCTCTCTCTCTCTCTCTCTCTCTCTCTCTCTCTCTCTCTCTCTCTCTCTTTATATTTTTTCATCTCGTTTCTTTCTTTTTTTTCTTTCTTTCTTTTTGTTTTTCTTCTTCATCTTCATTTACTTTTTTATTTATTTTGTCATTGATGTTTTGATGGTGGTGGTGGTGGTGGTTGTAGAGTGAGTTGGTTATGGTGTTGGTGGTTGTTGTGGTAGGGGTGGTTGTAGGCAGGTAATGGTTATGGTAGATGGTTGTTGTGGCTGTAGTGAGATAATATGGTTGTAAGGGGATAATGATTGTAGCTGGCTATTAATGATTGATAATAATGGTGGTTGTGATTGTGGTTGTAGGAAGGGGTGGTTATACTAGTGGGAAAGTACAACACAGGAATATAACAATTTAACCTCCTTAATTTACTATTATCTTTAAATATAATTATGGCAACACAAACTTAAACCCCTTGTTGGTATGAGAAGGCAGAAGTGAAGCGTGTTGTTATATTTTTGTTACACGGAAAATTGCAGTAGTGTTGTGTTATGTCAGGTGTTTTGGTGTAGGGATGGGGGGGAGGGGGGTGGTGGTGAGGGGGTGATGATGAATGGGTGGGTGGTGGTGATGAGGGGGGGTGGTGGTGAGGGGGTGAGGATGAATGGATGGGTGGGTGGTGGTGATGAGGGGGGTGTTAGTAGGATGGGGGTGGTGGTGACGGTGGGATAGGGGTCTTGATGATGGGGGGGGGGGAGGAGGGGGTAGGTAGGGGGATGGGGAAGATATTGGAAAGGAAGGGTAAGTTTTGTAGTAAAGAGTATATGTTGGGGGGGGGGGTTAGTGGGATAGGGAGGTGATGGGGGATGGAAAAGGAAGGGAAAGATAAGATGTGCAGTAAGGAATGTGTGTGTGTGTGTGTGTGTGTGTGTGTGTGTGTGTGTGTGTGTGTGTGTCGAGCTAGCGTAATGAAGGAGGCAGGCAACATACAAGTGACAACAATGAGTAATATTTTATGCATACGAAGGAACCCAAATGAAAGCGACTGTATATGCTGGTATACTTAAAGGGATACATGTGTCTTACCGTGTATAATAAAGACATTGGTATATACGGATGATTCTGTAAGTTATCCGGAATGATGGAAGATATACGGATGATTTTGTAAGTTATCCGGAATGCTGAAAGATATACGGATGATTTGTAAGTTATGTAGAATGATAAAAGATATGATATTTACGGATGATTCTGTAAGTTATCCGGAATGATGAAAGATATACGGATTATTATGAATATATACAGAATGTTCGTCTGTTAGAATGAGTTCGAATTAACCAGCTGTTTACTGTAATTCAACTCTACTGTACAAACCTTTATTCTTTCGACCACATGATTCAAGCTTCTTATTAACGTACACAACATGTCAGTCGCCAGTCAGTCGGTCAGCAGTCAGTCAGTCAGCCAGTTGGTGTATAATTTAGTGAGAATCTTGGGGGTACGTCCTTGTTAACTTCAATGGTGTACAGTGACAGTATACACACACACACACACACACACACACACACACACACACACACAAGAAGAGTCCCTCTGCTTATTTGTGTAAATATATGTATGTGTATGTGTGTGTGTGTGTGTGTGTTTTATGTCCACTTTGATATGCTAATTTAAAGTTCTCATAAAACACGAGGCAAAGAAGGAAAAAAACAAAACAATATTCTCAGATCCCAGACGTTTTCATGTGTTTGTTTTTTTGTTTTGTTTTTTTTTGTTATAATGAAAGTGGATATTTTAACTCTCAGTGTGTGTGTGTGTGTGTGTGTGTGTGTGTGTGTGTGTGTGTATAATTCACTGTTCGCTTGTTGTAATTGTCGACCAAGAATATTTGCGTGTTTTTGTTTTGTGTTTGTTTTTCATTGTAGATATTAACTAAGTGGATGACAAGTAAGTTTGTGTTTATTTACAATATGAAAGTGTTATTTTTTTGTGTGTGTTTGTGTCTGTCCTTGTGTGTTTTGGTGTGTGTCTGTGTGTTTTGGATTGTGTGGCTGTGTGTGTTTATGTGTTTGTATATAATAATGATGATGATAATAATAATAACAATAATTAACGGTTTATCGAAAAGGTATAGCAACCAAAAACTGTAAATTTTATACAATGAGCAAAAAAAAAACAACTACTCATTAACATAAAAAATAACTCGTGGGAGGAGTGGTTCGTTTAACAAAAGCTTTCAAAACAAAAAAAATAAAATTAAACAAAGCGAATAAACACATTATTGTTTACAGTAGTTGGCATGGGTTTAGTTACCGTGTCTTTCTGTATGAGGTTACCATAAGACCACGTGTGCTTGAGGTGACAAACACGTGGTGGAGGTAACTGGATCACAGGGTAGACTGATTACCGCCCGCCTGGTATAGTTGGTTCACTGGAGTGCTCGTCTCTGGGTATTAAGAGTCTATAGTGGTGGGTGTGAAGGTTAACTTGGTCATGATTCCCAGCTGTTTTGGTTAGGTTAGGTTTTCACGGGAGGGGGGGGGGGGTAGTGGCCAACAGTCTGGCCTAAGTAGCTGCCTGGAAACAAGTGTGTGTGTGTGTGTGTGTGTGTGTGTGTGTGACAAAACAAAACTGCAAAAGAGTTGGGTCGCCTTCATATTGTATCAAAGGCAAAGGAAGCCGTTAACAGTACGAGTGGCAATCCCAGAAACCGTTAACAGTACTATTAACTATCCCAGAAGCCGTTAACAGTACTATTCACTATCCCAGGCCCCATCAACATTACTATTCAGTATCCCAAGCGCTGTTAAAAGTATTATTGAATATCCCAAGAGACCATTAGCTGAGATAGCATTGTTAACAGGCGATTGACTCGGAAAATTAGTGTGTGTGTGTGTGTGTGTGTGTGTGATACTCTTGTTTGTGTTTGCTGGTGAGTTGTTTGTTGTTGTTTTTTGTGTTTGTGAGTAACTATTATTATTATTATTATTATCATCATCATCATTATTATTATTATTGTTGTTATTTTTGTTGAGTTTATTATTATTATTATTATTATTATTATTATTATTATTATTATTATTATTATTACCGGGACAACAAGAAACTCCAAACCCCGTCGTGACCTCAAACACTGGATATGAAATGAGATATTTTGATTTTTTTTTTGCCACATACTTGACTCATATTCGCTGTCTATACCATTCCTCGTGCGGTGTCCATTTTTACGAGGGGGCATGTATCTTAACGAGCTACCCTGGAACGAGATAGTTAGAGGCAATTTATTACGTTGTATTACCAATTAGGCCGTGGAATATGTTCAGGGAAATGTGTAATGGGGTATGATTTGCTGGACACTAAAACAGGTAATGTACTTTGATGTTTAATTTACTGTGTCTTGTATTGTGCCCCTGGGATTAGGTAGGGATTTGGGGAGGGAGGGAAGGTGGGGTTGAGTGGGGGTGTGGGGAGGTTTTGTGTGTGTGTTAACCCAGCCCAACCCAGCCCAGCCCAGCCCAGCCCAACCCAACCAGCCCAGCCCAGCCCAGCCCAACCCAGCCCAGCCCAGCCCAGCCCAACCCAACCCAACCCAACCCAGCCCAGCCCAGCCCAGCCCAGCCCAGCCCAGCCCAGCCCAGCCCAACCCAACCCAACCCAACCCAACCCAACCCAATCAAAATCTCATCACATCAGAACACACACGCACACACACACACACACACACACACACACACACACACACACACACACACGATAACTTCTCTACTCAACATTACAAGATTGTTTTGTAAGGTTCACATAAGCAATAAAGTTCGTATTATATATTTTCATCCGGACAAAAACAACTAGTAAATATTATATACGGTAACCAAAGTACACGGTTTTTATGGTTACCGGATCTATGTTATATGATTTTTTTTTTGTTGTTCTCGACGGAGTTTCAATCATTTAATGTCGTAGGATTGGTAGGTGTGTGTGTGTGTGTGTGTGTGTGTGTGTGTGTGTGTGTGTCGGTGGATGGTGAGCTGTACGAGAAAGGAGGAGGGGAAGGATTAGGGGGAAGATGAAGAGTAGGTGATGGAGTAACACGAAGAATAGGAGAGGAGAAGAGGAAGGAGGAGGAGGTGGTGATGGAAGAATAGCAGTAGGATAAGAAGAGGAAGAAGGAGGAGGAGGTGGAATAATTGACGATCAGGATTATCCCAGATTCCCATTTAATAATGTAAGTGCAGGAAGGACACACACACACACACACACACACACACACACACACACACACTCACACACACACACACAAATATCAACAACGGAACAAACAAACAATAAAATACGTTGATTATCTCTACCAAAAAACAAATCTCTTCCATTTCTCAGTTTGAAGAAATGTAAAAACCTTCCTCGTTATGTTGCTAATATAATTTCCCAGGACGAAGTGTATATATATATATTGGTTTGGAGGGATGATTTTTATTTACGGCTCTGTGTGTAATATTTCTCTCTCTCTCTCTCTCTCTCTCTCTCTCTCTCTCTCTCTCTCTCTCTCTCTCTCTCTCTCTCATAAGATTCTATGTATGAATGCTATAAGAGGGAGAGGGAGAGGGAGAGTGGGGGTGAGAGAGGGGTGGTGGGGGTGAGAAGGAGGAGGGAGAGAGAGGGGTGTGTGTGTGTGTGTACGTGTGTGTGTGGATCATTTAAGTGTGTACTGACTCGTTGTCTCAGATTATTCCGTCTCTTAGACTAAATAAGACTTGTCAGAAATATAATATATGTTTATAGTCGAAGCGGCGTCCGAACCCGTCTCTCTGTCCACACACACACACATTTCCACTAACACCATCATTCTCCACCATCCCATGTTGTATCTAACTATCCGTCTACCCACATGAGGATAGCATCATTGTCAATCCGCCTATGAATTGTGTGTCTGGGGGAGGGGGTATGTGGGGTGTTGTCGGTGGGAGTGATATTTTGGGAGGGGTTGGGTGGGGGGGGGGGGTGTTCGTACGCAGCCCGCCTTGTTTATAGCATATTGGCGCCCCCGAGGAACTACAATGGCGCAGAGAGAGAGAGAGAGAGAGAGAGAGAGAGAGAGAGATTTATGAATAATATATAAGGCGAGTGGATATTGTGTCGTGTGGCTGGGTCTCCCTTCTTCTCTTCCCCCTTCCTCCTTTCCCTCCCTCCCTCCTTCTCTTACTCTCGCTCTCCCTCCTTCTATCCGTCCTTTCTTACCTCCTCTCTATTCTCTCCCTACCTCCCTCTCTCCCTTCTTTCTTCTCTCCCTCCCTTGATACCAAGTCCCTTTGACCTTACTGTCACGGGTGCCAAATCCCGATGGTGCCACCCCCCACACCTCCCCCATCCCCACACCTTCCCACCCCCTACACCCCTTCATCCCCACACCTCCCCACCCCCACACCTCCCCACCCCTTCATCCCCACACCTCTCCAGCCCCTTCATCCTCCCACACCCCCTCATCCTCCCACACCCCCTCCCACATCCTTACACCCCCCACACGCCTTCCCACACACCCACACTGAACCGCTCTAAGTTAGGATCAAGTTTTGAATGTCTTGTTAAATTGGGCAGACAAAGTTTGCTGATAACGTAAGATAGCAGTGGTAGGTGGTGGTCCCGGCCGCCCTCCACCCACCCAGCCACCCTCCTGCCACCCACCCCTTCCTCCCTCTACCCTCCCTCCACCCAGCTCTTCCTCTATTTAGTTGTCCCTTCACCCAACCTCCACCCAGCTCTCCATTCACGTAGCTGCCTCTCCACCCTCCCAACCTCCCTCCACCCAGTCTCCTGCTCACCCTCCACCCACTCTTCCTCTCCCCCTCCACCCACTCTTCCACTCACCCTCCACCCACTCTTCCACTCACCCTCCACCCACTCTTCCTCTCCCCCTCCACACAGTCTCCCACTCACCCTCCACCCACTCTTCCACTCACCCTCCACCCACTCTTCCTCTCTCCCTCCACCCAGTCTCCCACTCACCATCCACCCAACAGTCCTTCTACCCACTCAACACATACCTGACACATATGTATCACACATAGAGAACACATACATGACACATACTGTATAAACCACATAAAGGACACACATATAACACATAGGTGACACATATAGAACACAGGGATGAAATTAAAGCACCTGAGATAATTATTTACTAACACAACCACCAATGTTTTGTATCTTAGTTAAATGTTGAATAAAACAGTAATATTTCAGTGTGATGTTTTTGGTTTTTTCTTGTTTTTTTTTTGTTTTTATGTTTTTTTTATGTTAAGTGTGAACGATAATTGAACTGTAGAAAATTTGTTGTACATATTAAAAAAAGGAAATGTACACACACACACACACACACACACACACACACACACACACACACACACACACACACAGCATATATCACCTGATGATTAAACACCCTAACACATACCTGGGAGTTAGGTTAGGTTAGGTTAGATTAATTTAGGTTAGGTTAGTTTAAGTTAGATCAGGTTAAACTAAGTTAGGTTAATAAGTTAAGTTTGGTTAATTTAGGTTAACTTTAGAATATTTAATCATCAGGCGAAATAAACTGAGAGGGGGGGCTAATCTTCAGGTGATCTCATTAACCTAACTGAATATTAAGTGTGAGAAAATCGACACCTTATCCGCCCACACCTCTACACGACGACAGGTAAAAGTCTCTACGTAGGGAAGGAAAAGGTCTCTACGTAGGAAAGGAAAAGGTCTACGTAGGAAGAAATGTCTCTACTTAGGAAAAAAAAGTCTCTACGTAGGAAAGGAAAAGGTCTCTACATAGGAAAGGAAAAGGTCTACGTAGGAAGAAATGTCTCTACTTAGGAAAAAAAGTCTCTACGTAGGAAAGGAAAAGGTGTCTACATAGGAAAGGAAAAGTCTCTACGGAGGAAAAGAAAAGTCTCTACGTAGGAAAGGAAAACTCTCCAACATGTCAATTATAAGCTTGGAGGGTTAAAAATACTGCTGTGTATATATCATGGTGCCTTGTGAGGTGTGGAGCAGGTGCAAGGTGAGGGAAGGTGTTGTATGAGCTACCAGGAAACATTATTTAGGTGTGAGGGAGGTGGGGGTGTGTTGTGTTGGTGGGGGGGAGGGTGAGGGAGGGTAGGATGTGTTGGGTTGGTGGAGGGAAGGAAAGGGTGAGAGAGGTAAAGATGTGTAAGGGAGGTGGGAGAAAAGTGGGAGGGTGGGTGAAGGATGTGTGAGGAAGAGTAGGTAAGGATTCGTGTGTGTAAGGGAGGTAGGTAAGGATGTGCTGTGTGCATAGGCGTATAAAAGGAGATGACAATCAAGGATGTGCTGGTAGTGTGTGTCGTGTTATAGCCCCACTGTATGATATATAATAACTATAACATAACTATAATTGACTTTTGCATTATATAAAATTAATATCTGCATTTATAAAGTAGTTACCCTTTCAGCTATCTCCGTTTTCTTTAGTTTGTTAATTTTAGTGAGTAAGTATTGTTTGATATATACTGTATACGTATTTATATCATCACTATAATTACCAGCTCCGTCATCACTATATCACCATTTATGCATGTCACCATCACCCATGTCTTCATCGTTATCATCACCATTACCAATTTCATCACTAACACCCCCAGACACTATTTCCCCAGCGTTACACCAACACTACCACCATCATCAACACTACTTCTATCATCACCAACTAAATCACCACCATCTCCAGCACTACTCCCTCCCCCCCCACCAACATTCATCACCCCACCCCCAGCACTGCGCCATCACCCGTTTCATTGTTCTCTATTTTGTATTTCAATGGTTTGGTTATTCACTGTCCCGAATGGTTCTCGAGACAACTCCTGTTGCCTCACTGGTTCATTGTCTTCGAATTCCTTCTCTTGGCTTCAGGGGTTCATTGTATCGAGACTCGTACTGTTTCATTTTTCGGGGTTCAGTGTATTGAAACCTCTTCTTGATTGACCATTCTTTCGAGTCTTTTTTTTCCTTGGGGTTCATTGGTTCATGGTCTTGAAACCTCTTCTTGGATTCATCCTTTTTTTTTTCTCGAAATTTATGTTTTGTGGTTTGTTCTTTCGAAATATCTCAACAACTTATTCTTTACATCACACTGCTGTATAATGCGCCCCCCCTCTCTCTCTCTCTCTCTCTCTCTCATTCAAGTTAAGTCTCGTTATTTCGAATCATCTCACCTCATTATTCACATCACATTGCTTTATAATAACCCCCCCTCTCTCTCTCTCTCTCTCGCTCTCTCTCTCTCTCTCTCATTCAAGTTAAGTCTCGTTATTTCGAATCATCTCACCTCATTATTCACATCACATTGCTTTATAATAACCCCTCCCTCTCTCTCTCTCTCTCTCTCTGATTTCAGGTTTCATTGTTTCGAAACTCCCACCGCTCACTGGTTCAATGCTTCGAACCCCGTGATTTACTAGCGTTGAGTGCAAGCGACACATAAACTGGTGAGTCGTGACTGTGTTTATATATACCAAAAAAAAAGTGTTAATTATTGAGTCTGTTTTAGGAAGAGTTTCATTAGCACATGGTCCCTAGTTAAGGCTACCTGTGACCCCGAGTTATGGGTGAGGGTTTACTCTTAGCGTGTCTGCCACCACTAGATTGTTGGTAGTGGTAGACAGGTGTAAGTGGTGGTTGATAGGTGTAAGTGGTGGTGGTGGTAGACAGGTGTAAGTGGTGGTAGTGGTGGTTGATAGGTGTAAGTGGTGGTGGTGGTGGTGGTAGACAGGTATAAGTGGTGGTGGTAGACAGGTATATGTAGTGGTAATGGTGGTAGACAGGTATAAGTGGTGGTGGTAGACAGGTATAAGTAGTGGTGGTAGACAGGTATAAGTAGTGGTGGTGGTGGTAGACAGGTATAAGTGGCGGTGGTAGACAGGTATAAGTAGTGGTAATAGTGGTAGACAGGTATAAGTGGTAGTGGTGGTAGACAGGTATAAGTGGTAGTGGTGGTAGACAGGTATAAGTAGTGGTAGTGGTGGTAGACAGGTATAAGTAGTGGTAGTGGTGGTAGACAGGTATAAGTGGTAGTGGTGGTAGACAGGTATAAGTAGTGGTGGTGGTAGACAGGTGTAAGTGGTAGTGGTGGTGGTAGACAGGTATAAGTGGTAGTGGTGGTAGACAGGTATAAGTAGTGGTAGTGGTGGTAGACAGGTATAAGTGGTAGTGGTGGTAGACAGGTATAAGTAGTGGTGGTGGTAGACAGGTGTAAGTGGTAGTGGTGGTGGTAGACAGGTATAAGTGGTAGTGGTGGTAGACAGGTATAAGTAGTGGTAGTGGTGGTAGACAGGTATAAGTAGTGGTGGTGGTAGACAGGTGTAAGTGGTAGTGGTGGTGGTAGACAGGTATAAGTGGTAGTGGTGGTAGACAGGTATAAGTAGTGGTAGTGGTGGTAGACAGGTATAAGTGGTAGTGGTAGACAGGTATAAGTGGTGGTGGTGGTGGTAGACAGGTATAAGTAGTGGTAGTGGTGGTAGACAGGTATAAGTGGTAGTGGTAGATAAGTGTAAGTGATGCTACACAATGGCGGTGCTGTGATTTTTATCCTCGGTGATCACTTATTATGACTGCATTCCTAAGCAAGGTCATTGCTTATCAGGGAGAAGGGGAGAAAGATGGGGAGATGGTTAGGTGGGTAGGGGGTTAGGTGGGGAAGGTGGATCTTACAATTTTACCCCACACATATCCACATACCTACACCCCACTCACCTACACCCACCCCATCATTTATCGTAAACACACCCACACGAACAAAATATTTACATCGTAAGGAATATTCACACACACACACACACACACACACACACACACACATACATTGTCTTTAATTCACTTTTCGTAGTCATGAACAAGGCTCTCGAGGTATATACTGAGCTTGGTTGTGTTCTCATGTGGCCTGGCGCATACTGAGTACATCTCGCCTCGTAACCCACCACAGATTGTATACTGTAATTCTTGAAACGGTGAATTGTGTTGTGTTGTGGGAGGGGGGGCGTGAGCGTGAGGGAGGGTAGGTGGGCGTGAGGGAGGGTAGGAGGAAGGATCACCAATAAACAAACGGAAAGAAAAAAAAAATATCGGTGAATCTGATGATATAATTTTGTACAATATTTCATGTGTCGATACTTTGTGCAAAATATAGGATATGTGTATGTTAAAACTCACACAATTTAACTGTTATCGTTCTTACGTCGTCCAGGTGTGTGTGTGTGTGTGTGTGTGTGTGTGTGTGTGTGTGTGTAGTGTTGTTACCAGACCTGAGGCAGAAAAAATGGTTCACCTGTTTACATAAATTTGATGGAAATTCTCGACAACATAAAATGAACAGGTGTTGTGGAGGTGTTGTGCAGATGTTGATGGACAGGTGTTGCGTAGGTGTTCGTTGGGCAGATGTGTTGGAGGAGCCCTTTGATGTTTTGTAAAGGGGGAGGGGGCAAAACAGAGGGCAGGTAAGGCAAGGAGTAAGGGCAAAAGGATAGGAGGGCAAGATAGGAAAATAGGAGTGAGGCTTGGATGAATGGCGTGAGGGAGGGATGAAGGGCAAGAGGGAAAGCTGGAGGGCAAGAGGGATGGATGAAGGGCAGGGACGAGCTGTGTATGGCAGGGAACAATCTATCTCACACCTAGCTGCAGTTTTCAGTTGACCTGTAGCGCTGCCAAGCCGGTTTTCCTCACGTGTGCACTCAGACGCCCTCACACACACACACACACAGGTACACATATACAATCACAGGTTAGGTAGATACATATAACACGCACACAAATACACAGACACTGGTCACTAAACATACTCATTGTTCAACCATGCACTAGTACACACACACACACACACACACACAGTGATTAACCTAACCAAACCAAACTTAACCTAATACACATAACCAGACAGACAGACAGATAAACAGACAGAGAGAGAGACAGACAGAGATTCCTCCCACCGTGAAAATTAAAACCCTCATGAAGAAATTATGATGATTACCACAAAGACTTGACTTGGCTCCCCTAGTGAAATCTCTCTCACTTGTAGAAACATCCTCTCACCTCAATGTCTCACCGTGTGTGTCTAGAATATATAACTGCTGTTTATATTACTCTGTGTGTGTGTGTGTGTGTGTGTAGGGGTAAAATAATAATAATAATAATAATAATGATGTGTGTGTGTGTATGTATGTATGTATGTATGTATGTATGTGTGTGTTTGTGTGTGTGTACATGAGTGTCTGTGTATAGGTAAGGGCGGGAGGGCAGGGTTAGCTTGAGGTATAAGGTTACCTTTTTTGTCACAAGGCGCCACACCTCTATGATAATTACCTCATTGTTTTTAATTACTTTACCTGTAATTAGTGGAGGGTTTTATTATTTTATTTGGCGAGTTTTACCTGTACTTTCTACCTGTATTTTGGGTGTTGGTATAGACGAGAGACTGACCTTTAACATGGTGGTGGTCAACAGTGTCTCACCTGGATTGCCTAGTTATATCTAATCCAGGTAAATTGGTCTTGTTTATTCCTTACATTTCTCTCTCTCTCTCTCTCTCTCTCTCTCTCTCTCTCTCTCTCTCTTCTTCCCCCTTTCTAACATCCTTCTTCTTCCCTAATTAGTCCACTTTCTCCTTTCCTTCTCCTCCGCCCTAACTCCCTTCTTCTTCCCTAATTAAAACTCTTCCTCCTCCTCTTCCTAACACCCTTCATCCCTCCCATCTTCCTCCTCCTCCTCCTCCTCCTCCATAACACCCATCCTCCTCTCTCTTCCCTCCTCCTCCATTCCTCATATTTCCCTCCCAACTCCTCCTCAGCGCTTAGTCTAAAATAAAGCTCTGTGATTGTGAGTGGTTGGGTGGAGGCAGTACTTAGGTCAACTAATTCCGTGTTAATCCGTGTGGTAGAAGAGGAGGGAAGGGCGGGAGGGAGATGGGAAGGGAGAGAGGGGAGGTGGGAAAGGGGGGGTAGGGAGATGGGAAAGGGAGAGAGGGGAGGTGGGAAGGGGGGGTAGATGCGAGGTTGTAGTAAGAATCCGCGTCAACAGATGGCGGTGTGTGTGTCTCGTGTGTCTCTCTCTCTCTCTCTCTCTCTCTCTCTCTCTCTCTCTCTCTCTCTCTCTCTCTCTCTCTCTCTCTCTCTCTCTCTTTAATTGTAGTGTCTTCGTTAAAAGTACTTGTGTGTATAAGTGTCCCTGGGTGTAGTGTCATATATTTTGTATTTAGTTTTAAAGTGAATATTTTTGGTTGCATTAGGCGTGGTGTGGAAAGTGTATCGTTCTGGGCAGTATTTATGTATTTATTTATTTATTTATTTATTTATTTAATTATGTGACGAAGTGTTAGGCTGTTGTAGTAATTATTAACAGTAAAGTGGTGTGGGGGGATCCTCCTGAAAAGCGAAAACAATTTAAACATTGGTGGAGGTGTAATTAACTGATGTGTGTGAGCGACCTAGGTTGTCTTTATTACCACACGCACTCACACACACACACACGCACGCACACACACACACACACACACACACACACACACACACACGCACGCACGCACGCACACGCACAAACTAAAACGGTACAGAAACCGGTATACTCTTGCCCGAAGCAGAGAGCAAAGTACTCCAGGCATCTACTACTACTACTACTACCACCACCCCTCACGCTAATAGTGCTGTTACTTTACGACCACCACAAAGATTAGTATTCCCACTACCACAACTGTAATCTCATCACCACTACCACCACCACCACCACCACCACCATTACTACACCACACACCGCCATCACTACTACCACTCTACCACACCACCCCACCACCAGAGCATAAACCACACAACCACAACTCACCACCACACCACCACCACCACTACCTTCACTACTACCACACCACCACACCACCAGATAGCATAAACCACACAACCACAACTCACCACCACACCACCACCACTACCTTCACTACTACCACACCACCACACCACCAGATAGCATAAACCACACAACCACAACTCACCACCACACCACCACCACTACCTTCACTACAACCACACCACCACACCACCAGATAGCATAAACCACACAACCACAACTCACCACCACACCACCACCACTACCTTCACTACTACCACACCACCACACTCAACCCAGGTACAGTACAAAACGCCGAGAGTTAAGGCAATCTATTTCGAGCACTAGTAGGACTTTGACCTAACGTGTGTGTGGGGGGGGGGGCAGTAGATTAGGTGTTGGGTGAGGTGTGTAGCAGGGGGGGTAAAGGAGGGGAAGGATGGAATAGAAGGGAGGGGGGGGCAGAGGGGAGGGTTGGACCATAGAGTAGGGGTGGAGCCGGGGGAGGGGGTAGAGCATTGGGGTGGAACATAGGGTAGGGGGTGGAGTAGAGGGGAGGGGTGGAGCATAGGGGAGGGGTGGAGAAAGTTGTGTACCCCTCCACCAACAACAACAACACCTTACCACAACCCTCTCACCACCACCACCTTTCCATAGCAGAAATATAAAGAGTGGTTTACGCAATATTAAAGCATCATTTAATCTGTGCTGTTTATATATATTTGTGTGCTGACTTCTACAGTACTCGTCAGGATGGTCTAGTGGGGCGGGGGGCACGGGTCTGTCCTGGGGGCATGGTGAGTGTTGCCGGCTCCACCAGAAGGCCAGGTGGTGGGCGTGTGTGTGTGTGTGTGTGTGAGAGAGAGAGAGAGAGAGTCGTTTGTGTATGTATGTATGTATGTATGTACTTGAAAGGTATAAAGACAGAAGGTTTCTTATTGATTATACATAGAGAAAATCACATGCAGTTAAATTTTTGCTAAGGTTAGGTTCAGTTATATAAAAATGTCCATATATTATGTTGGTGTGTGTGTGTGTGTGTGTGTGTGTGTGTGTGTGTGTGTGTATTATTTATCCATGTTTCTGTATGTATGTATATATGTTCCTGGCAGCTGATGTGTGTGTGTGTGTGTGTGTGTGTGTGTCACCTGAGAATTTTCATAAATATATCGTTAGAGTGTACACAGTTATGCAAGTTCCCGGATGTGCTGTCAACAAAACATGTATATATCTCGTTTTGGTTGTTTTCGTACAAGGTTAGTTCTTAATTCGGCCAGATTTGGACGCAGTGATTAGTCTGGTTCTTGAAAGTGTTAATATGATTTGATTTTTACTGTTAGGTGAACTGATTTGTTTATTGTGGTGGTGGGAGGTAGTAACGATGGTGATGGTGGTGTTAGGTAGTGGTGGTGGTAATGGTGGTGTTGATGATGGTAGTAGTAGTAGTGGTGGTGGTAATGGTGGTAGTAGTAGTAGTAGTGGTGGTGGTGGTGATGGTGGTGTTGATGGTAGTAGTAGTAGTAGTGGTGGTGGTAATGGTGGTAGTAGTAGTAGTAGTGGTGGTGGTGATGGTGGTGGTGTTGATGGTAGTAGTAGTAGTAGTGGTGGTGGTAATGGTGGTAGTAGTAGTAGTAGTAGTAGTGGTGGTGGTAATGGTGGTAGTAGTAGTAGTTGTAGTGGTGGTGGTGATGGTGGTGGTGTTGATGATGGTAGTAGTAGTGGTAATGGTGGTGGTAGTGGTAGAAGAACTTGTTTGTGTTACAACAGATGGCTACCACAAGACCTGTGTACCAGTACGGTCAGGGTGGCCAGAGAACTTCGTGGTTGACAAATCAGTGTGTGTGTGTGTGTGTGTGTGTGTGTGTGTGTGTTTGTGTGTGTGTGTTATACCAAACTCATATTATCTAAAATACAAACAACAACAACATCACTATCGCCACCACCATCACCACCACCATCAACCACAACCACAACCACCACCACGAAGTAGGAGGAGGTAGGCAGGAGGAGGTAGGTGTGGGGGTTTATTCTGCCATTAATAACCGGTCCTTATCTGTAGGTCTGCCTCATAAAGCCTCATCGCTTTATTCATTCCCTCATAAAGTGATCACCGTCGTCGTTTGATCAATTCTCTCATCATATATTCAGCACGTGATGGTCCACGTCATAAAGTTATCAATGTCATCATCTGAGTTATACTGTAGATGTAGAGGAATGTTAGTTTTGTAGAAGACTGTTAGTTTTGTGTGTTAATTAACCTGTGCTGTAGTAATTTTTTTTTTTTTTGGGGGGGGGGGGGATTACCTGATGATTAGCCCACCTTGGTTGATTCGGCTTAATGTGTTAATCTAATCTAACTTAATGTTGAGATAAGATAACTTAACCTAATATGTCCCTAACCTAACCTATCACTAACCTAACCTAACCTATCACTAACCTAACCTAACCTAACCTAACTTAACCTATGTATTATAACTTAACCTAATGTGTCCCTAACCTAACCTATCACTAACCTAACCTGACCTAATGTAACTTAACCTAACCTAACTTAATCTAACCTATCACTAACGTAACCTAATTTAACTTATCGCTAACCTAACCTAACTTGATGCTAATGTTTACAATGCTAACCCAACGTGATATAACAGTATAACATTAGCTTACGTAACCTAACCTAACCCCCCCAACCCCCCCCCCCCCTTCCCAGGTAGCTTTAGGGTGTTTAATCATCAGGTTAAATAAGCTTTTGAGGAGCTAATCTTCAGGTGAATCCCCCAGAAATTTTTTTATATTAACCATTATACAAATTAACTTCTACAATAAGTTACTCGTATTTTCCTTATTGTGAATTTTTTTGAGGAGGAGGAAGTCAACTCTAGTGGAATGAGTGAGTGAGTGAGTGTCCTTGAAGCCATAATATTGACCAATCGGTTCACGGATTGATGTAGAAATTGCCTTCAGAGGACTGACCAACAGCCTCCTCCATTATCAATAAATCCTGGCCAGAGAAGTTGAGTCATATTCATATTGATCAAGACGGTGTTTATAAATGCTTCGTTCAGTTTCGGTAAAGCTCGATCTGTCTCGCTATACTTCGAACCGTTTCGCTTAAAGTTAGTTCGACTGGTCTCGCTAAGGTTCGAATTGTCTCGATTAAGCTTTGAAACGTTTTGCTTAAAGTTCATCCAGTCTCTGTATGCATGTTCGACTCGTCTTGTTGAGATTAGATCCGTCTCATTTAAGGTTCAACTCGTCTCGCTTAAGCTACAACCCTTCTCGCTTAAGATTGGATCCTTCTCGCTTAAGATTCGACCACGTCTCACTTAAACTTGAACCCTTCTCGCTTAAGATTCGATCCTTCTCGCTAAAGATTCGACTACATCTCGCTAAGGTTCGACCCGACGCATACAAGACGGTGTGTATATTCAGCATCACCTCAATGGGAAAGTGAATATTTTACGTGTTTTTTTTTCTGTGATGTTTATTATCCCAACACAAACCAGAGAGGTAAATAAATATAGGCTGGGTGAGGGTGGTGGGTGTAAGGGTGGTGTAGGTGGGTGGGTGGGGTGGTGCAGGTGGGAGGTGAGGGTGGGAGGACGGTGTGGGTGGGTATATATTCTTGTCATGATGGCGACGTTGGGACATACAGTAGATATAAGCGCTTTGATCCATCCATGTCGGGGTGTGTAAGTAATGGTGTGTGTGTGTGTGTGTGTGTGTTTTTCTCTATTCCATATCAATTTAGGTTTGTGGCAATTATGAAATCGAGTTCAAATTTCCTACTTATTTCGAACCCAACACCACACGAACCCCAACACAACGAACTCAACACCACACGAACCCCAACACCACACGAACCCCAACACCACACGAACCCCAACACCACACGAACCCCAACACCACACGAACCCCAACACCACACGAACCCCAACACCACACGAACCCCAACACCACACGAACCCCAACACCACACGAACCCCAACACCACACGAACCCCAACACCACACGAACCCCAACACCACATGAACCCCACACCACGAACCCAACACTACGAACCCAATCCACACGAAATCCAACTCGGAGCCACCTCTAACACCAATGACACCGCAGAGAATCACTGTCTTAAGAATTTGCACGTAAAGAAAAAAAAAAAAAGTTCCTCGCTTGTGCCCAAAACTGGCTATGGTAAAACTGTAAAGAGTTTGTGTGTGTGTGGGGGGGGGGGGGGGATTTTTGCGTCAGACGTAACAATGCCAACAGTGTCTCTCAGTTTAGTGTGTGTGATGGCCTCTCAACGAGTTTACATTAAAATGGAAATTGGTGATGGAACTATTGAAAAGGAATGAAGGTGGGGCTTTATTGATTACAGGTGTTGACAGGTGAGATAAAATTAGTGTTGGAACTATTGAAGGTGAGGGAGGTGGGGCTTTATTGATTACAGGTGTTGAGAGGTGAGATAAAATTACCTTTTAAAGACTAATTTGCTTCATTAGTAACTTCAGTAATAACGTGTGATGTCTTGAAATTGTCAAGGGGAATTTTGTTGTTGTTAGTTTTTAAGTTATTTGGGGGAAAATAATCCTAACCTAACCAAACCTAACCTCATCCCAACCCAAATCGAACCAAACCTAACCCTGAACGACACACACACACACACACACACACACACACACACAACGATGCAAAATTAATAATTGATAGATTGGGAGATAAATAACTCGCTTATTATTTATACAGAAGATGTCCATTGATGCGAGTAATGTATTCCTCCTGTGTGTGTGTGTGTGTGTGTGTGTGTGTGTGTGTGTGTGTGTGTGTCTCGTTCGCTCAGATACATACACCAAGATTCTGGGAAACACCTGAGATTATATATTTTTTTTTCTTTAAGGGGAGGACCAACGTGTTACCTGTGATTGTTTGAACGTGTAATTGACAGTAGGCGTTTTACCTGTTCATTCTCTTTTACAGGTAAATTTGAGTGTTTTTTGGGGTGGGTGGCGAAGGGGAGTGTTTTGTTTTGTCATTCTTTTTTTTTATTGTTATTATTATTATTAGTTTATTATTGTAGTGTGTGATATCATGTACTCACGTCCCCTCTCCCGTCAAACCCCCTCCCTCCCTCTCACTCACCCGTCAAACCCCCTCCCTCCCTCTCACTCACCCTTTTCCCCCTCTCTCCCTCCCTCCCTCTCACTCACCCTCTTCCCTCTCCCTCCCTCTCTCCCTCTCACCCACCCCTCCCCCCTCCACCCCCCTAAAACAAAACAAGCACTTGATACGATCGCTATGTACCGTGTGTAATTCGAATGGTCATAGTAGTTAGTGATGACCAGAAGGATGTAATTGTTCCCGGGTGATGAGAACTAAGATAATGGTGAATCACACACACACACACACACACACACACACACACACACATATGAGGGGACACTACCTGGTACCTGATGTGTCCCAGCCGTAGTGGTGTGTCCCAGCCGTAGTGATGTGTCCCAGCTGTAGTGACGTGTCTCAGGTGTTCATTCCCCTTATGTCCCTCCTTCACCACCAAACAGGTAAGCAAGGACATGTTAAGAGATTCAATGGCCCGAGACTGTATGCAAATTAGGTGTGACTCTGAGAAAGTTTTGGGGATAAATAACATTACTGTCAGCTACAAGGGTTATATCTGTAGGTTTGGTTAGGTTAGGGTAGGTGTGGTTGGGTTAGGTTGGGTTTGGTTAGGTTAGGTTGGGTTTGGTTAGGTTAGGTTAGGTTAGGTTAGGTTAGGTTAGGTTGGGTTTGGTTAGGTTTAGGTTAGACTAAGTTATATTTCGTTAGGTTGAGTTTTATTGAGTTAGTTTAGGTTAGTGTCGTTCAAGTTAACGTAGCTTAAGTTAGCTTAGGTTAGAGTAGGTTAAGTTAGGTTAGGTTGAGTTAAGCTAGAGTGGGTTAGGTTAAGTTGGGTTATTCACTTAGCAATTTTGAAGTCCCTGTCATTTTTTCTCTAATGACTGTCTACGACTGTCTACGTGTTGCGTTTATTAATCCTCTTATTCTGAGCCGGCGGATAATTTATGTGAGTGTGTTTGTCAGTTAGTCTTTATCTTCATCTGAACACAATATAAAAAAAAAACCTGAGGTAACGAGTTTTGCTGAGGTGTGGGCAGGTGTGGGGGGAGGGGTATGTGTTGGTAGGTATATGGATACATGAGTAAATATGGGCATACATGGGCAGGTGTGTGGGTTGGTGGGTAAGTATGGGCAGATGGGTTATGTGATGGTAGGTGGTCAAAAGTGAACAGGTAGAGAACTAGTAGGGAATGACCTTACTTAACAGTGTCCGGGGTCAGATTCTCAAGGTCACGTGTCCAAGGTTGAGGAAAGGGGTGAATAAGGGAGAGAAAAACACAAAACGTGATGAAGAGGAGAGAGAGAAAACAAAGGAAAATGAGAGGAGGAAAAGTTTCTGAAGGTAGGTAAGGGAGAAGGAGGGAGGAAGGGAGAGAGAGAGAGAGGACGGCAGAAGAGGTAAGGTAGAGAAAGAAGGAGCTAGGTAAGGAGGAAAAGAGGTAGGTAGGGAGGTAAGAGAGAGAGGAGATGGAAGAGAGACTGGGGGGGGGGGAGAGACAGACAGGAGAGGTAAGGGGGGAGGAAGAGAGAGACAGGGGAGGTAAGGGGGGAGGAAGAGAGGCAGGCAGGTAAGGTATCCACACACACACACACACACACACACACACACACATACACACACACACAGTAGTGGGCCAACACACCCAAATCAGTGTTGGTGAGGAAGAAGAATCAGTGACGGCTGAGCCAAGAATAACACAAAAAACAGCCACAGGTGATGATAAAAAGTGCTCAATAAAGCCTCTTACCCCAACGTATCACTCCCACGAATCACGGCACAGACGCCACTCATACTGGGGAAAAAATGAGGAAAGAAAACATGTGAATAAGAGAATCCCTGGGACAAGGTGAGCGAACCAGTGGGGGAATGAACGAAGGGTTTTGGGGGATGCCAGGGTGAGAGGGTCTTTTTTATATATAAACTCAACGCCAGGGTGGGCGAACCTATAATGAACTCAACGCCAGGGTGGGCGAACCTATAATGAACTCAACGCCAGGGTGGGCGAACCTATAATGAACTCAACGCCAGGGTGGGCGAACCTATAATGAACTCAACGCCAGGGTGGGCGAACCTATAATGAACTCAACGCCAGGATGAGCGAACCTTTAATAAACTCAACGCCAGGGTGGGCGGAGATTTTGGGGTGGGAGAGAGGCGTTGGATCGCCCGGGGAAGGATGGAGGGGGGAAGGGTATAGGGAAGAGGGGGGGGGTGAGGGACACAGCTTAGTCTCCCCTCCCCCTCCTCCTCCCCCTCTCCCCCCCTCCACCCCTCCTCCACGTGCCTGCACCGTAATTTTACTAATCTTCAGACTTGGTGGACTCCGGAGGGTAAGGAGGAGGAGGAGGAGGAGGAGGTCTTCTTCTTCTTGCTTCGTCATCCTGGTCTTTGTATGGTGGCTTGTGTGTCTGATCTTTGTACACAATTGGGCTGTTGAGGAGGAGGGGGGGTTGGGGGGGAGGCGGGATGGGAGGAGGGGGGTGATGGTGGTAGGAGATGGAATGCAGGTATGTTATGTGATTGGAGGAGGAGAGAGAGAGAGAGAGAGAGAGAGAGAGAGAGAGAGAGAGAGAGAGAGAGAGAGAGAGAGAGAGAGAGAGAGAGCCTCTTTCATGTTCCTGGTATTTACAAAGTCCTTATTAAGAGCCTGTAAGAAGAGGTGAAGGAGGGTAGTGGAAGGAGGGAGGGAAGTGAAGGAAGGAGGGAGGGAGGGAGTGGGGAGAGAAGGAAGAGCAAGTTGGACGGGAGGTGAAGGAAGGGAGAGAGGAAAGTGAAGGGAGGAAAGGGGTGAAGAATGAAGGGATGGGACTGGGAGGGGAGGGAGGAGGGGAGAGAAGTGACGGGAGGGAAAGAAGGAGGTAAAGGGAGGAAGGAAGGGGTGTACTCACGAGGCCTCCCTAGATATGTGTGGTACAGTATATTAATAATTCTGTATTTATGTATTTTGTTGTGTGTAATTATGGTACCCGATTAGGAGTTCAAGTTCTGCAGGTGTATGTGTTCGATTTTGTTCTGTAAGGTGTCCTAATTAACAAGACAGGTGATCAATTATGCAACAGAAAGGTTCGATTTTTACACCATTTTGAATTGAACGATTTTGATTATTTTTCGTTATTTCGATTAACGTAGAATTTTTTGTTTGCTATTTCGATAACGTAGAAATTTTTTATTACGTCCACTGCTAAAATTCGTGATAAAGCCTTTTATTTCAAACGTTAGGTGAATCTTTCTGTTCGTTAAACTCCCTGTTGATTAGTTATGCAAGAATGAATTCGTTATTAGTGGTATAAATTTGCTTTTTAATTCCTCCCTTCTTTATTACTCTGCCGGGTGCGTTATTCACACTGTAATTGTGACTGTTATTAGTTAGTTTGGCTGGGATGGGGTTGTTACGTGATTGGGGTTGTTAAGTGATTGAGGTTGCAGATTTGTTATTGTAATTGCTTGTTACTTTTATTTATATGCTAATGAGGGTCGTTAATATTCCCATGAATTGTCTTGTCCCGACTGCCTTAACTAGCTAATTAACTAACTAGGAGACTGGCTGATCTGATTGGCTGACGAAATTCCTTGGAGTTTTTTTGTTTTTGTTGTCAATATCTGGCATCGTTACTTGAGTCACCTGATTATTACCCCTTAGCTTATTTCACCTGGAGATTAAGGGGCTAATCTTTAAATAAAATAAGCTATGGGGGCTAATCTCCAGGTGTAATAAGCTCTAGGGACAGCACATCAACACAGGCACAGTACATCAATGAGGACCCAGTTTAGTGTCCTGTTCATATCTTGTTGTTTGCTGTTAATGCTGTTTTTGTTTGCTGTTGTCTGCCTATTGTCTGTGTCTTGTGAATGCTGTTAGACCGGTTACTGTAAAGGGTGGTGCTGTTGTTAGTGTTGTTGTTGTTCTTTTCAAGTATTTGAATTACCACACTGAAGGGGTTGTCATAATACTCAAGGAGTTGAGTCATAATACTCAAGGGGTTGAGTCATAATACTCAAGGGGTTAAGTCATAATACTCAAGGGGTTGAGTCATAATACTCAAGGGGTTGAGTCATAATACTCAAGGGGTTGAGTCATAATACTCAAGGGGTTAAGTCATAATACTCAAGGGGTTGAGTCATAATACTCAAGGGGTTGAGTCATAATACTCAAGGGGTTAAGTCATAATACTCAAGGGGTTGAGTCATACTCAAGGGGTTGAGTCATAATACTCAAGGGGTTGAGTCATAATACTCAAGGGGTTAAGCTATCATGCTGAAGGGTTAAGTTCGTACTCAAGGGGATAAATTATCGTACTCAAGGGACCGTTAAATTATACCCAAGGAGTTAAATTATCATACTCAAGGGGTTAATCCCACTCGTCCTTATTTTACCTGACTGATTCTTGAGTATATCTTAATTAAAGGTAAATTGCAGGTAAGGGATAAACAAATCACCCGAGTCAGTAGACATATTGTGATAAGAATCAACACAAAAAATCCTCCAGTGTATTTTAAGTTTTGTCTCAAGGTTGAGTAATTCGATGTTTTTTTGTGATCTTTTAAATGATAATAGTTTAATAGCTTACCTCTGAGAGACACTAGCATCTTGGTACTTGGACAGGTGAGGTTGATGGTGTTTATATTGTATCTCAGGAGTTGATATTTTGTGATAGGTGGTTGAGAGAGAGAGAGAGAGAGAGAGAGAGAGAACAGTATTAGGTTAGGAAGAGAGCAGAAAGATACAGGGAGAGAGAGAGAGAGAGAGAGAGAGAGAGAGAGAGAGAGAGAGAGAGAGAGAGAGAGAGAGAGTTACTTAGTGCAAGAGACTTTACAATATTACCCCCCCCCCCCCCTCAAAAAAAGGTCATATATACAGTATATACTTAATGTCTATGTATTTTATATGTATATTCATCTCATATGTATCTTTTATGTATACGTATCTTATATGTATTTTCGTAATGGCACGTCAGGTCAGTCAAGCGTTACTTTACGATACAAGAGCGACCCTGATGTGTTCGCTTGTTATAACATCAGGTAAGTTGACGTGGTTATCCAGGTGTTCTGATAATTGTCCAGGTAGTAATTAAGTTTTTACAGGTATTTCAGAACCACGGGGATGAGATTAGTGGGAGATTTGGTGAGAGTAAATATGAGCCAAGAGTCATTAAGTTCACCGTGTGTGTGTGTCAACAGTGAAGCATAAACGTGGTGTCGTCATGAAGCAAAGGGGGGGGGGGGGGGTGGCGTCTTTAATTCCAGGGAGAAAATCTAGGGGAAAATTCTCAATAGACAAAATACTATTCTTTCTCCCGATTGTAGAAAATGAAATAAATTGTCGTTTTCCCTTCACTGTCTCGACTCCTTAGACCAGTTTGAAGCACCTATTGTCTTGGTATCAGTTTATTGACAGTCTATTAGTCTCACCTGTCTGACTGTTAGTTGTATACATGTTACCTGTTGTACAGTCACTCATTCGCTTATGTTACCTGTCGAATAGTTAATTACTTTATCTGTGGAACAGTTAATTACTTTATCTGTCAAACATTTAATTACTTTATATGTCTAACAGTTAATCACCTCACCTGTCTAACAGTTAATCACCTCACCTGTCTAACAACTAATCACCGCACCTGTCTAATAGTTAATCACCTCATCTGTCTAACAGTTAATCACCTCATCTGTCTAACAGTTAATCACCTCACCTGTCTAACAGTTAATCACCTCACCTGTCTTTCAACTACAAATTTACATCACCTGTGTTTGGTAAATAATTAAGAGACAAATGTATAATTATTTCACCAGCGTTGACTAGATAAATGAATAATACTAATTATAAATTTTTAATCTATATCTTTTTAATTAATCACCATAAAATACAGTAATACAATAAACAAATTAATTAGATTTTTATTCATATTTATATTGAATTATTTTTTAAAAGAATTGTAAGTCAATATAACAATGATTTAATTACAGGTAAGAAATATATTCGTTCACTCAGGGCAGGTTAATTCGCCTTCTTTCCTCACTACCACCATCTGAGATATATATATTTTTTTTTACGTCTTACGATTCATTTATTCACTCAGATTCTTGTTCAGCGTGTTTTAATCAACATATTTTCTCCCGACCAAAGTTCTTTTTTGTCCTTAAGTTCCAGCAATTTTGTTTTTATAATTTATCTTAATGGTGTTAGTGTAGGGGGATGGTGGTGGGGGGGATGGTGGTGATGATGGAGGGGGTGGTGGGGGGGATGTTGGTGATGTTGGAGGGGGTGGTGGGGGGGATGGTGGTGATGATGGAGGGGGTGGTGGGGGAGATGGTGGTGATGTTGGAGGGTGTGGTGGGGGGGATGGTGGTGATGATGGAGGGGTGGGGGGGGGATGGTGGTGATGATGGAGGGGGTGGTGGGGGAGATGGTGGTGATGTTGGAGGGGGTGGTGGGGGGGATGGTGGTGATGATGGAGGGGGTGGTGGGGGGGATGGTGGTGATGATGGAGGGGGTGGTGGGGGGGATGGTGGTGATGTTGGAGGGGGTGGTGGGGGGATGGTGGTGATGATGGAGGGGGTGGTGGGGGGGATGGTGGTGATGTTGGAGGGGGTGGTGGGGGTGGTGGTGATGTTGGAGGGGGGTGTTGTGATGTTGAAGAGAAGAAGGACTTATGGTGATGTCTCTATGAGGGGGAGGGAGGGGGGGGGGTTAGGTTAGTTTACAGTAAATTTGGGTGGTAGGTTAGAATTTGGGGGTGAGGTGGGGTTGGGTAGGTTAAGTGTAGGGTTAGGGTATGGTAGGGTATCTTAGTTTAGGTTAGATTATGAATAAAGTTAGGTTAGGTTACAATATATATTCATAGACATATATACATACATACATACATACATACATACTGTACATACATATATTCATTCATACATACAATAGTTATCGTCGTTGTCATAGATTTACGTGTATTAGTCTGTGTATGATAGTGTGGAGTAAATATTAATCTCCTTTTGTTTCATATTGTGAGAATGTACTCTCTTTCTCTCTCTCTCTCTCTCTCTCTCTCTCTCTCTCTCTCCTACAGCCGTCTTAACCGGTAATAATGAGGAGGAGGAGGAGAAAGACGAAGAGGGGGAGGAGGAGGAGGAGGAGGGAGTCTATGTGTCGACGAGGCCAGGCCCTGACCAATGCACTCGAGGAGGAGGTGCTCGGGGGTGGAGGAGGAGGTGTTTGGGGGAGGGGCTGGTGGTAGATGGGTGGAGGTGGAGCTTTGAGGAAGAGCTTGGGGGGTACAAGGGTGAAGCATGGGGTTGGAGAGGTGGTGCAGGGGTGGAGTAGGAGGGGTTTTGGAGGGTACAGGAGGAGCTGGGGGGGGGGGGGGTGGGGTTGTACGCTGTAATATAGTGGCGGTCAACACGCTCACGACATACTCCACTGACTGCTGGGGTTAAGTATATGCTGGACACACGCGACCCCTCTCTTCCTCCTTCTCCTCCTCCTCCTCCTCCTCCTCCTCATCATCATCATCATCATCATCCTGATGCCCCTCTTCCTACTCTTCCTTCTCTTACCATAGCGATCCTCTTCTCCTCCTCCTCCTTCTACTATTACTACTACTACTATCACGACCCCTCTTCTCTTCCTCCTACACCTATTTCTCCTCCTCCTCCTCCTCCTGCTTCAACTACTATTACTACCATTACGACCCATCTTCCTCCTCCTCCTACTACTACTACAAACGTGGCCTCCAGCCTCCCCCAATAGCCACACCTTCGCCACCATTTAATTACCTTTATATTAAATATCCTAATACATAAGTAGTCATCCTAGCTGCGTTGAATTAGTTGAGCCGCAGATCTATGCGGCATTCAGTGACTGTTGCCTCATAGTCAATATCTGCAGCTGTTGTCGGCTTTGGGGCCGATGCTCTCGTTCCCCTGAGGCAGAGCAAAGCCGACCTTAGGAGAGAGAAGGACAGTCGACATCTCAACCAGGCTGTAACAACTTCTGGGCTGCTGCTTCCGTTCAGATAACACCTCCACGAGTCTGGCGTAGAAGCGTCTTGCACTTGGGCCCATCCCACCAGAGGTTGTGAACACTAGAGGAGTGAAGCTGCCTTGATCAACGTTCTGAATTTTCTTCCCATATGCCCTAATATTGTCGTTCTCGTTCCTCCTGTGTGCAGCATCGAGAGCTAAGTTGTGGTGACATAGGGCCATGGGATCAAAAATCCTTATGTCAAAAAAGGCTCGCTGTCCACGAGTCCAGAATCCTCGACCACTGACGTCCACACGGGCTTCGTTGGATGTGTTTGAAGTCCTGTGACGGAGGTACTCACCGTCCAATAGAAGGAGGGGCGGTTCCACCATGACGTCGTGGCAGATTTCCTTCAGTAGATTTGCTGTTAGATCCCTTACTTCGTCATGCCTCATGCATACGAAGTCCCCTTTCTTGCACACCATGGCGTGGTCGATGTCATAAGATGAGCCGCACACGCATTGGGAGGGCAAATCTTCTACTGGCCTACCAGTAGAACAATGGCATCTGTGAATTCTTGTTTATTAAGGATGAAGCCTTTTGCCCTTATCGGCAACGTTGTTAACCAGTTTGAGGCGTCCACCTCCTGCGCCACAGCTACTTTTCAGTTCACGTTCTCTGGCACTTATTGCAATAGTTATTGCAGTTTATCACTTTGGGTGTGCTGCCGCTCTGTCGTAATGGACCTTCGAATCTTGTTTAATTCGTTGGTATCCACCTGACTTGCTGCATTCTAATCTATAATGTGCTCAGTGAGGGCTGCCTCGAGCTTGACAGAGTTCTGATGTTCTGTAGCGGCAAGCTGCACTGGATTAGTCAATCCCATTCCTCCTAGTCTCGGTGGTAGTGCAAGGAGTGACCTTTCAGCTGGGGTTAAGTGAAGGTTTGTCACTAGTGTTGGGATAAAAGCGACATTGATGGCTTCTTCCAGAGGGCAGAGGAGGGGTCCGACATCAGGGATAGTGCGCATCAGGTAATTCCACCGATGCTTGACTCCAAGGGTGAATGCCGCAAAAGTCACATGTGGCTCTGTTTTAGCAATATCTGACAGAGCTTGAATTTCCTTAACCCACTCATTCACCTTTCCCGTTATGTACTCGGCCTTGAAGTCCATCGTGCCAATTACTGCACCTAGGTGTCTTTGGCCATCCTTTGTTATGTTGACCTCACTTCCACCAAACACCTCCATTGCCCGTTCATAATGTTCTGGCTTCACAATGAGGAAGGACTTGCTGGCGTTTGGATGGTACCCTATTTGTGGACCTCGTGATGTTACCAGGTCCCACCACTTTTTGATGTCCTCCACTTTTACTACTACTACTACTACCACCTCCTCGTCCTCCTCCTTCTACCACCCCTTCCTCCTCCTCCTCCTACTACTACTACTACTATTACTACCATCGCGACGAACCTCTCCTGATCCAAGTTGCCATCCCTCTCTAAGTGGGTGTTCCTTCTTTCCTTCTATCTTTCTTTCTTTCTCCACACACACACACACACACACACACACACACACACACACACACACACACACACACACACACACACACACACCATGCCCCCGTCCCTCACCCACTTTACGTATGCTGACAGCGGGTGTGTGCGGTGTATCTTGTTACTTATAATTGGTGGGTGGCGGATGACGGGACCTGCATGGACAGCGACAATACTCACTCGCTTACTGATGAGTCTGACCTAGGCTCTTGCACACACACACACACACCTGTTGATGAGTCTCTGGCCTAGGCTCTCACACAGACACACACACACCTGTTAATGAGTACAAGTCACCTACACTCACCTGTTGATGAGTACAAGTTACCTACACTCACCTGTTGTTGAGTACAAGTCACCTACACACCTGTTAATGAGTACAAGTCGCCTACACTCACCTGTTAATGAGTCTTCATTGCTCACCTGTCACCTGATCTCAATACTAATTATATCTGGCTCTTCCTAACCAGATATAAGATGCATTACTGAATATTGATGTCGCGGTTACGGAGGTGTGGTGGTGGTAGTTGGTGATGGTGGTAGTGATGGTGGTTGTGGTGGGCAGGTGGTTGGGTTGTCGTGGTAGTGGTGGTGCTGGTGATTGTGCAGATGGGTGGTGGTGGTAGGCAGGTTGTTGGCTGTGCAGGTGGTTGTCGCAGTTGAATACAGGGTGATAGTAGTGGTAGTTAGTGATGGTGGTGACACTATGGTAATGGTGGCAGGCAGGTGGTTAGCGAGTGTCGTGGACCGCCCTCACTGCCCACATGTTGTCATTAATCCACCCATCATCACTCACCTACCTGCCCCACCCCCTCTCCCCCACCCTCCGTCACCCATCTCCCCTTCCTCACCCCTCCCCCACCTCACTGTCTCTCTCTCTCCTTCTGCTTATGGCGAGGAATGTTAGTCCTTTACGTGGTATGAGCACACACACACAGCTACCTGCTAAAACAAACACATCCTATTAACACAACCTTCTTCGATTTTATTATTATTATTATTATTATTATTATTATTATTATTATTATTATTGCTGTTCTTATTATCATTATCTCTATTTTTTTTATGTACGGGTCAATGACATCTTTTGACAGTAGATAATAATTAACCTGTTATTAGTTAAGAAAGGTGTACTGTAGCGTTATCACGGATGTTTACCCTACACGGAGGCCGCTTCACGGTGCTATATACTGTACGTCTTCACTTGAACGATACACAACTTGAGAAGTTTTCCCACCTTTAATCCTAATCTAACCTAATCTAAGTTAACCTAATCTGATGTAATGTAAGTTAACCTAATTTAATTGAATCTAATATAATTTAACTTGATCTAATCTAACTTATCATAATTATCTAACTTAACGTAATCTTAGTTTAATGTAACTTCTAATCTAATCTAACTTGGTCTAATCTATTCTAGTCTCATGTTAACTAATCCTAAGCTAATAGTGGTAGTAGTATAATAATTGTAGTTTATTAGTTGTGGTGGTGGTATAATAGTGGTAGTATAATAGTGGTGGTATAATAGTGGTAGTATAATAGTGGTAGTATAATAGTGGTGGTATAATAGTGGTAGTATAATAGTGGTGGTATAATAGTGGTAGTATAATAGTGGTGGTATAATAGTGGTAGTATAATAGTGGTAGTATAATAGTGGTAATATAATAGTGGTAGTATAATAGTGGTGCCTCAACATCATTAACAGTAAGAGGAACTGAGTTGGGTGGCGTTAGCTGTTAAAACTGGTTCATCATTTATCATAACACACTCTCTCTCTCTCTCTCTCTCTCTCTCTCAGGCCTCAGGGTAGGACAGTAAGCAATTTTGAGCACGTGGGCTGCACACACACACACACACACACACACACACACATGGTTGAACCAGCCATAGCCTTCTTGACTGTAGTGTGTGTGTGTGTGTGTGTCCTCATTCGTGATAAAACTCAACATTCATTCTTCATTCACTGTTAGGAATCTCTCTCTCTCTCTCTCTCTCTCTCTCAGCTAATGACACATCATCTACCATAACAACAGTGGCAGTTCACCCTTTATACACCACCAACACGACCCAACCTCTTGTCGCTATAAGGCATTCAGTCCTCAGAGAAATCGTATCTAGTTATGATAAGAATCGCAGTACAAAAAAACCCCGATGCTATTTTGTTTTCACTGTGTTAATGTTTGTGTCACTTATAGATGCGTTCATATAAGCTGTAGTTACGGTAGATGTTATTTTGTTTTTATATAACTTACGATTATTTAGAGTATAGAGAATCCAAACCTCTATGTATTAAGATTCGTTCCTTTTTGTTTTTTTAAGAAACTGAATCGTATAGACCCTAATATTAACTTACCCATATTACTCCCCCCCCCCATCCTTTCTCCTCCCCCCCCCCCTTAACATCCCTCCCCCTTCCTATTATACCTATCTCCCGCTACCCCTTCATTACCGTCCCTTATATCACATATGGGGTCTTGATTCTATCTCTGGAATCTGATCGTTTCGTATAGAGGATCCGGCGCCAAGATGGGATCAGATACGGTGTCTATATTGAGAATTTTTTAAATATATTTTATCGGTAATTTTTGAACGTAGATTAAAATAAAAAAAAGAAAAAGAAAGACAGGAAAATATGATAATAATTAGAGAGAAAATATGTTGATAAATAATAAATGAATAATATGAAATAGTTTTAATATTTTGATTTGAGAGGGAGTGTTTGCGTCGGGCAAGAGTGACGTCATTGGTAAACAAAGATGGCGGCGGCGACGGACCCCACACACACAGTACAGTCACTATATACGGTTTAACAGGGAGTGAAATGAAGCGACTTTATTACAACGTGTATTGTAACTATTATGTATTACTGTATTTTGAAGGGTTGTCCTCCCCCATCCCCCATGACTCCCCCATCCCCCTTGCCTTCCCATCTCCCTGCCTCTCCCCTATCTCCCTGCCCCTCCCCATCTCCCTGCCTCCCCCATCCCCCTTGCCTCCCCATCTCCCTGCCTCTCCCTCATCTCCCTGCCCCTCCCCATCCCCCTGCCTCCCCCATCTCCCTGCCTCTCCCTCATTTCCCTGCCCCTCCCCATCCCCCTGCCTCCCCCATCCCCCTTGCCTCCCCATCTCCCTGCCTCTCCCTCATCTCCCTGCCTCTCCCCATCCCCCTGCCTCCCCCATCCCCCTTGCCTCCCCATCTCCCTGCCTCTCCCTCATTTCCCTGCCCCTCCCCATCCCCCTGCCTCCCCCATCCCCCTTGCCTCTCCCCCATCTCCCTGCCTCGCCCCCATCTCCCTGCCCCTCCCCATCCCCCTGCCTCCCCCATCCCCCTTGCCTCCCCATCTCCCTGCCTCTCCCTCATCTCCCTGCACCTCCCCATCCCCCTGCCTCCCCCATCCCCATGCCTCCCCCTGCCTCCCCCATCCCCCTTGCCTCCCCCATCCCCCTGCCTCTCCCCCATCCCCCTGCCTCCCGTCACCCCTGCCTCCCCCCATCCCCCGTGCCTCCCCCATCTCCCTGCCTCTCCATCCCTCTGCCTCTCCCCATCCCCTTGCCTCCCCATCCCCCTGACTCCCCATCCCCCTGCCTCCCCCATCTCCGCGCCTCCCCTCTCCCCTGCCTCTCCCCCATCCCCCTGCCTCCCCATCCCCCATGCCTCCCTCATCTCCCTGCCTCTCCCCCATCCCACTGCCTCCCCTATCTCCCTGCGTCCCCCATCTCCCCGCCTCCCCTCACCCCTGCCCCCCCATCCCCCTTGCCTCCCCCATCTCCCTGCCTCTCCCCCATCTCCCTGCCTCCCCCCATACCTCCCAAAGCCCTCCCCACAATATCAAACTATAATATGTATTTACAATTACTTGATGAAATTACCAATATAATTCCTCAAACTCATTATCGCTGCTGTCATTTCTGTTTACAATTATATTTGAATTTAGGTTATAATACTTAATATAATGGCTGGCTCGCTGTTATTCCCACAAATATTACAATTACTAATTTATATTATAATCAACCATTGGTGTAGTCTAATTTCGTGTTTCCATTACTTGGTCCCCGGAGAAAAAATAGAGGTGAATATGTATGAGTAAATATATATATATCCCCTAGGAGTGCATATACTATTACTACTACTACTATTACTACTACTACTATTACTACTACTGCTACTACTGCATATTGAAATGTTGTGGTATTTAAAGATTTTTTTATATTAGATACTTTTGTATATTGAGTGGGAAGGGAAAGGTTACTGCTTTGTGTGTTTGTATTTCTGTCTATGTCTGTTTATCTCTTTGTGTCTGTTTGTGTGTTTGTATTTCTGTCTATGTCTGTTTATCTCTTTGTGTCTGTTTGTGTGTTTGTATTTCTGTCTATGTCTGTTTATCTCTTTGTGTCTGTTTGTGTGTTTGTATTTCTGTCTATGTCTGTTTATCTCTTTGTGAAATTGGTTTCTTTATGACCACACAGACGCCATTTGCCAGTGTGTTACAGGTGCAGTGTTTATTACCCAGGTTAATACAGGTACAGTGTTTATTACCCAGGTTAATACAGGTACAGTGTTTATTACCCAGGTTAATACAGGTACAGTGTTTATTACCCAGGTTAATACAGGTACAGTGTTTATTACCCAGGTTAATACAGGTACAGTGTTTATTACCCAGGTTAATACAGGTACAGTGTTTATTACCCAGGTTAATACAGGTACAGTGTTTATTACCCAGGTTAATACAGGTACAGTGTTTATTACCCAGGTTAATACAGGTACAGTGTTTATTACCCAGGTTAATACAGGTACGGTGTTTATTACCCAGGTTAATACAGGTACAGTGTTTATTACCCAGGTTAATACAGGTACAGTGTTTATTACCCAGGTTAATACAGGTACGGTGTTTATTACCCAGGTTAATACAGGTACAGTGTTTATTACCCAGGTTAATACAGGTACAGTGTTTATTACCCAGGTTAATACAGGTACAGTGTTTATTACCCAGGTTAATACAGGTACAGTGTTTATTACCCAGGTTAATACAGGTACAGTGTTTATTACCCAGGTTAATACAGGTACAGTGTTTATTACCCAGGTTAATACAGGTACAGTGTTTATTACCCAGGTTAATACAGGTACAGTGTTTATTACCCAGGTTAATACAGGTACAGTGTTTATTACCCGGGTTAATACAGGTACAGTGTTTATTACCCAGGTTAATACAGGTACAGTGTTTATTACCCGGGTTAATACAGGTACAGTGTTTATTACCCAGGTTAATACAGGTACAGTGTTTATTACCCAGGTTAATACAGGTACAGTGTTTATTACCCAGGTTAATACAGGTACAGTGTTTATTACCCAGGTTAATACAGGTACAGTGTTTATTACCCAGGTTAATACAGGTACAGTGTTTATTACCCAGGTTAATACAGGTACAGTGTTTATTACCCAGGTTAATACAGGTACAGTGTTTATTACCCGGGTTAATACAGGTACAGTGTTTATTACCCAGGTTAATACAGGTACAGTGTTTATTACCCGGTTAATACAGGTACAGTGTTTATTACCCAGGTTAATACAGGTACAGTGTTTATTACCCAGGTTAATACAGGTACAGTGTTTATTACCCAGGTTAATACAGGTACAGTGTTTATTACCCAGGTTAATACAGGTACAGTGTTTATTACCCAGGTTAATACAGGTACAGTGTTTATTACCCAGGTTAATACAGGGACAGTGTTTATTTAGTCAGATTACTACAGGTACAATATGAACAACAACAACAATATTTACTTGGCTGAGCCTGTCGAGTGATGGAGCTCTCTTGAAGGTACAACTTCAAGTGAGACTCGAGGTGATAAATGTCGCGTTCCTCGTGACTCTTTTTCTTTCTTTCTTTCTTTCTTTCTTTCTTTCTTTCTTTCTTTCTTTCACTACGCTCCACACTCCCTCTCCTTCTCCATCCCTCTCCTTCCCCTCCCCCGGCAGCCTCTCTCTCTCTCTCTCTCTCTCTCTCTCTCTCTCTCTCTCTCTCTCTCTCTCTCTCTCTCATGCACCAAACATCACCTTTCTCCTCTTCCACCTCCTCCTCTCATCTCTCCCCCTTCCCTTTACCCCCCCCCCCCTTCCCCACCTCCGTCCCAGCAACGAGTCAGATAAGCATCTAGTGGCCTTGATAACGATCTCCGGGACAATTAGTGCTCCCCCTGCCCTCATCTCCACCACTACCCCGTCTCCCCCACTACCCCCTCTCACTCCTCTCCGCCACTACCCCCTCTCTCTCCTCTCCCCTCTCCGCCACTACCCCCTCTCCCCTTTCCACCACTACCCCCCCCTCTCCCTTCTCCGCCACTACCCCCTCTACCCTTCTCTCCCCTTTCTACCATAACCCCCTCTCCCCCTTCCTCCTCTCCTATCCCCTCCCACCTTCCTACACCCACACAACCTCACCCCCTCCACCTTCCACCCTCCAACATCCACCCACTCTTAACCCTCTCCCTATTCTCTCTTCTTACACCCACACACACCCCTGTCCATTCACCTTCCTACACCCACACACAGACACACCCTCCCTCCCTACTACCCTCCCCCACCCCCCACACACCCTCCCCCCCACACACCCTCCCCCCACCCCCCTACCCCCTCCCCCCTACCCCCTCCCCCCTACACCCTCCCCCCACACACCCTCCCCCCCCCACACACCCTCCCCCCCCCACACCCACCCCCCTACCCCCTCCCCCCTACCCCCTCCCCCTCCCCCCTTCCCCCTCCCCCCTACCCCCACCCCCTCCCTCCCTCCCTCCCTCCCTCCCTCCCTTGTTTCAATGTCAGACACAGTTTATTGCTTAAGATTTAATACGGCTGATTAAATATAATCAAACGGGTAAAGCTATACGCGCAGTAAGAGACAGTATACAATTAGCCGAGGTTTACAAGCATGCAGGAAGGCGATCACAATGTTTAGCGGCAGTAAGGTGGTCCCGGGTGTCTAAAGTAATGTGGAGGGGAACAGCGTTTAAATGTGGGTTAGTGGGAGGAGTGATTAGCGGGAGGGGTGGTGGGGGGGGTGGTGTTCACTTTATGACTTGTATTAACCTCTCTCTCTCTCTCTCTCTCTCTCTCTCTCTCTCTCTCTCTCTCTCTCTCTCTCTCTCTCTCTCTCTCTCTATCATGCTTTCAATTTGTTCATTTCCAGGTGAGGGTTTATATATACATACACGTGCTTAAGCCTTAGGTCATTATTATTACGGGTCTTGGTGCTTCATAGTCCTTCTCTTCCTCCTCCTTCTTCCTTCTCTTCCTCCCCTTTCCTCCCCCCTTCCTCTTCTTCCTCCCCCTCCTCTTCTTCCTCCCCCTTCCTCCCCCTCCTCTTCTTCCTCCCCCTTCTCCTCCTCCTCCTCTACCCTATTGTAAGGTTCTCCAAATAACCCCCCTTCTCTACCTCTCTACCTCTCCCCTCCCTCCCTCCTTCATATCCGCGCTGTGATTATCGCTGTGGGGCGCGCGGTACTGGGGTGATTACAGGTTGCTGGACATAGAGAGAGGCTGGGATTGTTGGTGCTCTTCCATCGGCGCTGGGATTATTAGACTGCGTGATATGGTGCTGTGTTGGCGCTGTGATTGTGTTCTGTTAGTCACGGCGCTGGGATTATTATTTTGAGATGTGTTGCTGTGTTGACGCTGTGATTGTGTTCTGTTAGTCACGGCGCTGGGATTATTATTTTGAGATGTGTTGCTGTGTCGGCGCTGGGATTATTATTTTGAGATGTGTTGCTGTGTTGACGCTGTGATTGTGTTCTGTTAGTCACGGCGCTGGGATTATTTTCTTGAGACGTGTTGCTGTGTTGACGCTGTGATTGTGTTCTGTTAGTCACGGCGCTGGGATTATTATTTTGAGATGTGTTGCTGTTGCGCTGTGTGTCTGTGTCGGCCGCTGGGATTATTTTCTTGAGACGTGTTGCTGTGTTGACGCTGTGATTGTGTTCTGTTAGTCACGGCGCTGGGATTATTATTTTGAGATGTGTTGCTGTGTTGACGCTGTGATTGTGTTCTGTTAGTCACGGCGCTGGGATTATTTCTACTAATTTACTTGCTAGGACCATTGTTACGCCACAACTGGGATTAATGCTATCGGTTTTATGCTCAGGGATTACCGCTATGCCTGAGCTATGATTAGTGTAGCTTATCAAAGAACTCTTGAGATTGTTTCTGTATGCCTTGGGTGCTGGGGTTGTTGCTGGGTAATTAGGTGATTATATCGAGGCAGAGCGCTGAGATTGTTGTTATGGATAGACAGATAGAATCAGGTTGGTAGCTGTGATTGTTGCTGTGGGCCCTGGGATTGTTGCTGTGGATAGATAGAATCAGGTTGGGAGCTGTGATTGTTGCTGTGGGCCCTGGGATTGTTGCTGTGGATAGATAGAATCAGGTTGGGAGCTGTGATTGTTGCTGTGGGCCCTGGGATTGTTGCTGTGGATAGATAGAATCAGGTTGGGCGCTGTGATTGTTGCTGTGGGCCCCGGGATTGTTGCTATGGAGAGATAAGATCAGGTTAGGCGCTGTGATTGTTGCTGTGGGCGCTGGGATTGTTGCTGTGGGCGCTGGGATTATTCTTGTGGTTTGTATTATGTGTCTCTCGTTAAATAATTCAGCAGCATCTCATTAGTTATTGCTGCAGCTGTGGTCGCCTCTGATTGCTGTTCCTGCGGTTGGATGCTGTGAATGACGCCTCAGATGTTTGTTTCTGTGTGGTGCTGTGTTTGTTGTTGTGTGGTGCTGTGTTTGTTGTTGTGAGTGCTGGTGTGTTTGTTTCTGTGTGGTGCTGTGTTTGTTGTTGTGTGGTTCTGTGTTTGTTTCTGTGTGGTGCTGTGTTTGTTGTTGTGTGGTGCTGTGTTTGTTGTTGTGAGTGCTGGTGTGTTTGTTTCTGTGTGGTGCTGTGTTTGTTGCTGTGAGTGCTGGTGTGTTTGTTGTTTTGTGGTGCTGTGCTTGTTGCTGTGAGTGCTGGTGTGTTTGTTTCTGTGTGGTGCTGTGTTTGTTGTGAGTGCTGGTGTGTTTGTTTCTCGGTGATGCTGTGTTTGTTGCTGTGTGTCGGTGTGTTTGTTTCTGTGTGGTGCTGTGTTTGTTGCTGTGAGTGCTGGTGTGTTTGTTTCTCGGTGATGCTGTGTTTGTTGCTGTGTGTCGGTGTGTTTGTTTCTGTGTGGTGCTGTGTTTGTTGTCATGAGTGGTGCTGTGTTTGTTGCTGTTGGTAATAAAGTTGTTGTTTTTGTTGTTAATGTCCTTGTTTTATGTCACTAGTGTTGTGTATTTGTGATTTGTGTTATCTGTTATTGTTATAAAGTTAAATATTGCTGTTGTTGTTAATTTAGTTGTAGTTGTTATTGTTATTATTTTGATGTTATAGTTTTTGTTATTGTTATTGGTTAAATGTTGTGGTTGTTATTAAGTTAAGGTTATGATTGTTGTTATTGTTAAGTTAGATGTTGTTTGGAGGCGTTGTGAACAGAGTGGGGTTGTGATTGATGTTGTAGGTGTTGTAATAGAAGGTACTGATGTTGTGTTGTAGCTCCTGATGTTAATTATTTCCCATTCATCTGTGTTACGTCGGAAAGTAACAGCGACTTGTTTCTGTATGTTAATGGTTCTACTTCCCCTATTACTGCTACTGCATTTAGACTTCTACTTCCGCTACTACCTCTTGCTACTGGTTCTGCTACTGCTTCTTCTATACCCTCTGCTACTGCTTCTGCTACTGCATTCAGGCTCCCGTTAAACTACCAGTCGGTGATTTGCATGTGCAGGTGTGCCAGAATTATTATCAGTCTGTTGAGAAGGTAAGCACAGTGGAGCGTGAAATTGGGGGGGGGGGGGTAATAATTGGTCGTTGTGCAGCCTATTAGAGAGTGATTGTCGGGGGCGTCAGTGTGGGCAGCCTCAGGTGGTGGTGGGGTAGGGGGGGGGGTAGGTGGTGGGGTAGGGATTGGGGGGGGTAGGTGGTGGGGTAGGGATGGGGGGGGTAGGTGGTGGGGTAGGGATGGGGGGGGTAGGTGGTGGGGTAGGGATGGGGGGTAGGTGGTGGGGTAGGGATGGGGGGTAGGTGGTGGGGGGGTAGGTGGTGGGGTAGGGATGGGGGGTAGGTGGTGGGGTAGGGATGGGGGGGTAGGTGGTGGGGTAGGGATGGGGGGTAGGGATGGGGGGGTAGGTGGTGGGGTAGGGGGGGTAGGTGGTGGTGGGGAGAGAGAGAGAGAGAGAGAGAGAGAGAGAGAGAGAGAGAGAGAGAGAGTTCAGTCACCAGCCCTCAGTACCGAAATATTACCCAGGAGACACACACACACCGTTGGCTGATTAGAATTTCATTGTTGAGACCGGTTAGTTTACCTACAGTACATTCTCACTTTCTAAGCCACGCTTCGCCAATTTATGTGTGTGTGTGTGTGTGTGTGTGTGTATATCGTTTTAAGATTGATTATTATAACCTAACCTAACATAACCTAACCCAACCTAACTTCACACGAACCTAACCTAACATAACCTAACCAAACCTAACTTCACAATAACCTAACCTAACCTAACTTCACACTAATCTAACCTATCATCCTACCCCCAGATAGGGTTAAGGTATTTAATCATCAGGTGAAATAAGCTGGGGTGTCTAATCTTCAGCTGTTCCTTATGAGAGTTGATTATTCGCTTCCGTAGACTTATTAAACATATAGGAAAAAAAACACACACACACACACCATAATTCCACCCCCACACCCACCCCACCACACACCCCTCACCACCCACACCACACCCCCCTCACCCACCCCACCACACCCCCACACCCACCCCACCACACCCCCACACCCACCCCACCACACACCCACCCCACCACTCCACCCCACCACACCCACAGCATCAAGAGAGGCTATTTAATTGACTGCACATAATGGAATCTTCAACATCCACCCCGTCATAGACTCTTCCACCGCCTGCATAGAGCTCTTGTTTATGGGGGCTTAACTAGGCGTCAGTCACGTGTTCGTCCGACATGCATAATGGCTGCTCCAGTGTTTTAATTCATGATAATTACGCGGGGGAGTGCCTGGGGCGGGGAGGGGGGGGTGAAGGGTGGGGAGCGGCACGCAAAGCAAGTGAGTGTGTGTGTGTGTGTGTGCGTGTTTTGTGAGAGAGAGAGAGAGAGAGAGAGAGAGAGAGAGAGAGAGAGAGAGAGAGAGAGAGAGAGAGAGTACTGCATGTCGGTATGGCTGTGTGTGTGTGTGTGTGTGTGCGTGTTTGTGAGAGAGAGAGAGAGATGGTACTGCATGTCGGTATGGCTGTGTGTGTGTGTGTGTGCGTGTTTGTGTGTGAGAGAGAGAGAGAGGGAGAGAGATGGTACTGCATGTCGGTATGGCTGTGTGTGTGTGTGTGTGTGTGTGTGTGTGTGTGTGTGTGTGTTGTCAAGAGAGGTCAAGGTCATTGGGCTGAGATTAACTCCAATTAGGCAACAAGAATTATAAGCAAAAATAGAAACTATTCTTAATTAAAGGAGAATACTTACACCCTTACCTGTACAGTATAAGGTAAATATTCTTAATTAGCTAAGAATATTTACACCCTTACCTGTACAGTATAAGGTAAATATTCTTAATTAGCTAAGAATATTTACACCTTTACCTGTATAATCCAAGATGATATTCGTAATCAAAGAAGAATATTAACACCCTTGGCTAAGATAATATTGTGAGTATTAAAAAAAAGAAATCGTCGAAAAAAAATGGAATATTCTGGCTATAGGAATTTATTGTAGTGATGATGACTGTTTATTAAGTAATGTAAATATCTTGCTGCGTTTACGAGGGTGTATGTCATCGTCTGGCTCGCTGGATGGATGGTTGGAATATATGATTAGTTGGATGAATGGTTGGTTGGTTGGATGAATAGGTGGATGAATGGTTGGATGGATGGATGGATTGGCTGGATGGTTGGTTGGATGGATGAATGGTTGGTTGGATGGATGGATGGATTGGCTGAATGAATGGATTGATGGTTGGATAAATGGATGAATGAACAGACGGACAGACATGAACGACAACATGGCGCTGTCTCAAGGCCTCAAGAAATCGTAAATGGAAGACCCCCCCTCTCTCCCCTTCCCTCTCACCCCTCCCCTCTCTCCTCTCCTTTCACTCTTCCCTCTCTCCTCTCTCTCTCCCCTTCCTCTCTCGTCTCTCCCTCTCCCATCTCACCCCTCCCCCTCTCCCCTCCCCCCTCTCCTCTCACTCTTCCCTCTCACCCCCCTCACCCCTCACACCCCCAAGATGTCGTAAGTTCATTCTGGGTTGTGAAGATCCGTAGAGTTTTGTTCATACACTGCTGAGATATTGAACGTGTCTTTATTTGTTTGTTATGGCGTTTTATGTGGTTCAATTACAAAGAGTTCGTTAAAAGTCGTTCAGTTTCAAAGAGTTCGTTAAAAGTCGTTCAGTTTCAAAGAGTTCGTTAAAAGTCGTGGCTCAGTTATAGAGAGTTCGTTAAAAGTTGTTCAGTTACAAAGAGTTCGTTAAAAGTCGTGGCTCAGTTATAGAGAGTTCGTTAAAAGTTGTTCAGTTACAAAGAGTTCGTTAAAAGTCGTGGCTCAGTTATAGAGAGTTCGTTAAAAGTTGTTCAGTTACAAAGAGTTCGTTAAAAGTCGTGGCTCAGTTATAGAGAGTTCGTTAAAAGTCGTTGCTCAGTTATAGAGAGTTCGTTAAAAGTCGTTTAGTTACAAAGAGTTCGTTAAAAGTCGTGGCTCAGTTACAAAGAGTTCGTTAAAAGTCGTGGCTCAGTTACAAAGAGTTCGTTAAAAGTCGTTCAGTTACAAAGAGTTCGTTATATGGTATAAGTCGTTCAGCTTAAACAGTAGCATAAGTGAAATAATTCGCTTGAAGTCCGATTTCAACAGATCTATTCGTTTTATGGCCGATTTTGACAGTTCTGTTAGTTTTAGGTCCAATTTTAACAGGACCGTTAGTTAGAGGTCCGATTTTAACAGACGTGTGCAGTAGAGATCCGATTTTAACAGGTCCGTTAATTTTAGGCCCGATTTTAACAGATCCGTTACTTTAGACCCGATTTTAAGAGGTCCGTTCGTCAGAGGTCAGATTTTAAGAGGGTCCTACCTGTATTTAATTAAGTCTGGAGAGGAGAGCGCCCAGTCACTGTGTTCTATTGTTACCTGAGCCTTACCTGTCACACCTTACCTGAGCCTTACCTGTCTCACCTGTCCAATCCTCAGTCACTGTGTTCTATTGTTACCTGAGCCTTACCTGTCACACCTTACCTGAGCCTTACCTGTCACACCTTACCTGAGCCTTACCTGTCACACCTTACCTGAGCCTTACCTGTCTCACCTGTCCAATCCTCAGGGGTGTGTTATATGCTCTGTATCGTCTTTTAACAATTTAGAAATCGTTTTGTATTAGGTTTACTAGAAAACACTTTTAACAAACAGCTGATATTAGAAACCAATTTGTATTGTGTTTACTGATAGAAAACGTAATGATTGTTTAGAGAACCCATGGAGCCTTAGGACGTATTTGATTGTATTGTTAAAGTTAATTGAAGAGCGAGTGATGAACTGGCTACATTAAGCTGCCAACACCAAGGTACTAACGTCAAGCTGCTAACATCAAGGTGCTAACGTCAAGCTGCCAACATCAAGGTACTAACGTCAGTGCTACCAAGATTAAGCTCCCAAAGTCAAGCTGCCAACATTAAGCTCCCAAAGTCAAGCTGCCAACATTAAGCTCCCAAAGTCAAGCTGCCAACATTAAGCTCCCAAAGTCAAGCTGCCAACATTAAGCTCTCAAAGTAAAGCTACCAACATTAAGCTTCCCCCTCTTCCCCCCCCCCCCCCCCCCAAGGCCGCCGTCTGTTTGGTGTCTGTGCACGTCGTCAGCACAGTCGTCAGCATAAGGTCCTCTACCTGGGAGAAAGCTGACAACCCTGACATATTTATTTTTATTCTGTGGATATTCATTTGTTTTTTTAATCCAAATTTTGATTTTTTTTTGGGGGGGGGAGAGGAGAGAGGGGGGGGGGCATTTATGAGGGGGTCACTAAGGGAAGAGAATATGTTACAATATATCTCTCTCTCTCTTTCTATCTCTCTATCTCTCTCTCTCTCTCACTTGGAGATAACGAAGCCATAGCAACGTGGAAGGTTAGGTGAGAGATTTGTTATTTTTGCCTACCTTACCTCCTTTCATGGACTTTGAGAGTAAGAGGGGTATAAGTCCAGGCTATCAAGGGCACAGCTAAGCAACCACTGTCAACAAAATCTCAGTCACAACGCGTTACCCCAACATATCAACACCTATCCTGCTCTTATCTAACCTATCATAACACCCTGGCATGATAGTCTACCGGGAATTGGTCCTCCTGGTGGTTATAATCACGGCTAAGGTTAATGAGTTGCGCCTGTGGGGGATAAAACCTTGTGGATTTCAATCATTCCCGCACGTGCACCAGATGTCGTGTCTAGGCGCAGCGTTGACCAACCAGCGCGCGCCGCACCTCTGAGCCGTAGTGGGCCAGCGTCATACACACCCCCCCCCCCACCCCCTAAACAAATCCCTCCATTGTATTCTCGTCTCTCTGGTCTCCTACCATTCGGGTTATTATCGCCCATTTGTCGTATTTTGTGACGTATTTCCCTCCTTTGTGCTTGTTAAAATGTGACGGAGATGGGTATTAATGGCGTGTTTGGGAAGGGGGAAGAGGAGGAAGGGGGAGATTTTCCATATTATAAATGCAACGTTTTGACAGCTCACAAGGAGGGATTATATTTTCGTATTCTTGACGTCATTATTAAGATTTTTTCCACTCTTGTATGATATTTTTCAGGCGTTTATAATATTTTTCAGCTGTTCATGATATAATTCAATCGTTTATAATGATATTCAATCGTTTATAATGATATTCAATCGTTTATGGTATTATCCAATCGTTTATACAAATTTTCGATCGTTTATAATATTTTTCGATCGTTTATAAAAATGTTCGACCGTTTATAACATTTTACAACCTTTTCTGATACATTGTATGAGATTATGAATGTCTTAACTGATTCTTTAAACTAAGTGAACGAATTTGCTGTTTTTTTGTACCCATAATCTGAACTATTTATTAATTTATGTTATTTTTTCTTTATTGATACATTATATAAGTTTATTTGACTTATATTCATGTATTAGTGAGTGTTTAAGTGTATTCCTTTCTTATATTTATGTGTTAGTAAATTTTTAAGTATTTTATCTTCTGAGGCAAATGTTTACTTTCTATGAATAGTCAAAGTTGTTTATTTTATCTTTTAGGGAAAGTAATATAGATTATACTTTAATTTTTCTAGATTAAGTAATACTGTATAAACTTTTAGTCAAAGTATTCAATCTCAGAGGAAATTTTTAATATATTTTCATCTTGTAGTTATATACAGTATAAAGAAACTACTTTCGATCGGTAGACAAATTGTTTTATACTTTTATCCGGCAGCAAAAGTTATATAAAATACTGTATACTTTCACCCTGTCGCCGAAATATATACAGTGACATACTTAAAACTGGCAGTGAAAGTCTATAATAAACTTTCACCTGGTAACCAAAATATTAAATACTTTCACCTGGTAACCAAAATATTAAATACTTTCACCTGGTAACCAAAATATTAAATACTTTCACCTGGTAACCAAAATATTAAATACTTTCACCTGGTAACCAAAATATTAAATACTTTCACCTGGTAACCAAAATATTAAATACTTTCACCTGGTAACCAAAATATTAAATACTTTCACCTGGTAACCAAAATATTAAATACTTTCACCCGGTAGCCAAAATATAATACATTATACTTTTCCTTAGCAGCCAAAGTATCATAAAAAATATACTCACTCTGTAGCCAAATTAAAATATACAAATATACTTTCACCTGGTAGCCAAAATATAATACACGTTCCCTTAGAGTTTCAACAGAGTTTCGTTCGTGTTATCCCGAGTCGAGACAATTAAACCCCTATTTGTGTGGTTGTGCGTCAAGTTTGTCCAGCCTTGTTGAGTTCCGTCCTAAATGCATGTACTATTCATTTTGAGGAGGTTGTTCGAGCCCAATCCAATCTCTGTCGTTTGGGGGGGGGGGGGGGGGGGAAGAGGGAGGAGGTATGTGTGATTTTGTCGTTTTTCGGGGGATTTGTGTTTAAATCTGTAGGGTTTTTTGTTTAATTTTTCGTTTTTTTTGGTTTATTTTGTCGTTTTTGTGGTTTTATTTAATCGTTCTTGTGATTAATTTGGTCGTGTCTTGGGGGTCTGTGTTAAATTTTGGTGTTTTTATGTTAACTTCTGTCTTTTTTGTGTTTAATATTGTCGTTTGGGGGTAATTTAATACTGAATTTGTCTTGTTTTTTTTGGGTTTGTGTGTTCAGTTCTGTCGTTTGTGTGGGGTTTTGTATTAAATTCTGGAGATCTTGCGTCAAATCCTCTTAATTCTTTGATAATTTGTATTGGACGTTTTCCTTTCCAAGCCTCCCTTCCCCCTTAATGTGTAATAGTGTCTGTCCGTCCGTCCTTTAGCCAGTCCGTTAGCCCGTCCGTTAGTCCGTCCGTTAGTCCGTTAGTCAGCCCGTTTGTCAGTCCGTCCGTCATTGGAGTCATGTCAGCAGGACCCACGCCAAAAGAATCTTGCGTACTGTAAATGATGAAGAAAATAATTTACGCACTCGTTTCATGTACAACCTTGGATTTCTTAATGAGTTCTTGAAGGTGTTTCATTAATTTTTGCACCTGGGAGAGGGTGGGTGAGTGGGTTGGGTTGGTGGGTTGGTGGGTGAATGGGTGGGTTGTATGTTATGATGTGTGTTAGGATGTTGTTAGGGTTTAGGTGGGTAGAGGTGGGTGGATAGATGGGATTGGGTGGGTGGATGGTGGGTGGGTGGGTTGGTTGGTGGGTGAATGGGTGGGTTGTATGTGAGTTTTCTTTAAGGAATTTCAACTTAAATATTGTGCGATTTCTTGAAAGTGTAATCTAGTAATCCGTTTATGTCTGGGATTTGAAATAAAAGTAGATTGGGTTCGACTCAACTCTTATTATTTTTTGAAGAATTTAATCCATTTCTCGTTCATTTTAGAGGATTGGAAGCTAATCCGGTTGACACTTGGTGGAATTCAAAGCCAAACTCCTGTGCTTTTGTGGAATTTAATGTATTTTTTGTGGATGTTGAACTCACATTTGTCCACTCTCATAGTCTTCCAATGTTTAACCTAACCTAACCACCCCCTAACCTAACCTAACCTAACCACCCCCTAACCTAACCTAACCTAACCACCCCCTAACCTAACCTAACCTAACCACCCCCTAACCTAACCTAACCACCCCCTAACCTTACCCAACACACAGATCTTGTGACTTAACTCAGCGTGTGATGGCATCCGTCCATTTTTCCCTCCTCCTCCTCCTCCTCTTGCATGATGTAGAGACCTTGAAGGATCTCCCCCCGACACACACACACACACACACCAAGGACTCCTGACTGCTTAAATTCCCCCACTAATGTTCTCAAGACTCGCCTGCCCCCATCTGGCGACCCAACCTGGCTGTGATTTGTGGAGGTGGTGGTCATCCTCCTCCTCCTCCTCCTCCTCCTCCTCCTCCTCCTCCTCCTCCTCCCTCTCCTCCTCGTCCTGTCTCTTGTCTCCGTCCCTTCCTCCCTTCTTCTCTACCCCTTCCACGAGCATGACAATATCGCTGGATCATGTGATTGTTGGTGTTTGATGATGATAATAATAATATTAATAACAACAATAGCACTACTACTACTACAACCAATAATAATAATAATAATAATAATGATAATAATAATAATAATAATAATACGAGTTTACACCTGAATTTTACTTTCCACCTTAACTAATAATTTCTACAACAGCAACAGGCATAAAATACTTCAAATATCATAAACATCAAAAATAATATGCAAATTCTTGAACATATATTATTTTTAATTTTATATATAATTAAAATAATGTCGATGAAATATTCAACTCACACACACACACACCTGATAGAGAATGGTTGGACAGGTGGTGTACGTCTCGGTGTTAATATTCAACAGGTAGTTCGTTACCTTACCAGGATGTGAAGGTATACTCCACACGGTGCCTCTACACACTTATGTTGCCAAGGTGTTGTGAGTATGAAGTGATTAGTGTGTGATGATGATAATACTGATACTACTAAAATAATAATAATAATGATACTAAATTAATGATAATGATAATTGGTCTTTAGTATGGCATTATATATTGTTGTGTTGATTGCTTTAATTACCTGTGTCCTACCTGGCGTTAATATGGAACATGATAGTGTGTGTGTGTGTGTGTGTGTTTGTTAGTGGTGGATGTTGTGGTTATTTAATGTAATACTTTTAAACATTTATTCCATGGGTGTGACTCTCTCTCTCTCTCTCTCTCTCTCTCTCTCTCTCTCTCTCTCTCTCTCTCTCTCTCTCTCTCTCTCTCTTCCCCCTCCTCCCCACCACCCTTCTCTTCTTCCTTCTCCTCCTTTACTGCCTCTTGCCCTCCCACCCTCCCTTCCCTCCCTCCTTCCCCCCCATTCCTCCACAAACCATCTGCTTCACCACCTCTACTATCACCTCCTCCTCCTCCTCCTCCGTCTTCTTATTCTCCCTCTCTTCCTCCTCTTCTTCTCTATTCTTCTCTTGTTTTTGTGTTTCTTTTGTGTATTTGTTGTTGTTGTTTTTCTTTCTCTTGACTATCGTTATTTTGATCTTTATTCCCCTCCTCTTCCCCCCCTCTTTCTGCTCCTCCTCCTCCTCGCTTAACCGGCCCACCACCTTTCCCTCCTCCGCCTACTTCTCTTCTTCCTCCCCCCCCCCCCCACCTCCTCCTCCTCCACCTCAGTTAGCAGGCCTACCGTTGACTCTGCCTTCTCCTCCTCCTCCTCCTCCTTTCCCCCCTCTTCCTCCTTTCCCTCCTCTTCCTCCTCCTCAGTTGATAGGCCCACCAACTCCCTCTCCTCCTCCTCCTCAGTTAACAGGTCTACACTCTCAGCTGTCGACTCTGTTTCAAAACTCATACTGAAGTGACTGAAGTACAATGTTTTAAGAAATTTATTGGAATGAGAGCAACGAGGAAGGTGTTGTGGGAGAGAGAGAGAGAGAGAGAGAGAGTTTGGCAGAGTGTGTGTGTGTGTGTGTGTGTGTGTGTGTGAGTGGCTCGTGATAGGAAACAGGTGTGGTGAGGAGACAGTAAATATCATCAGGGCAACAGTTGTGGTCACCTGCCCCCCCCCCCCCCTGCACACCTGTACCTCTCTCTCTCTCTCTCTCTCTCTCTCTCTCTCTCTCTCTCTAGCTTTTGTGTATGTGTGTATGTTGAAAACCTTTGTATCTAAGTTAAACACACACACACACACACACACACACATACACACACACACACAGGTAAAATCGTACAGGTGAAAAACATGTAGTTTATACCCTCTTAAGACGTGGTTTAAACGGCACTACGGCGGGAGATCCTCTTTTAGACGCTTAGGATATTCATGGAATCTTCACCGTTAAGGACCTTTTGTTGTGTATATACGATGCATATATACCCTCCTTTAAGACCTTCTTACTTGGTATATATGATGGGGAGGGGGGGTGGGGGAAGAGGAGACGGGAGAGGGGGGTGGTGGGGGAAGAGGAGAGGGGAGGGGAGGAAGGGAGAGAGAGGGTTCTTCTGCGTCAAACTCACTCCGTGTAACTCAGAAGATGCATTTTAAAAGGGAGATTCGATTCGCTTTAAAAGTTTTATATATGTGTTCATGAGTGATTGAAAAGATGCTGTTTGGATTCTCTTGTCTTGTGTGTGTGTGTTTTTTTTTTAAGGGAATCTAATTGTGGTTTTTTTTGGGGGGGGGGGTTGAGGTTAGGTTAGGTTAGGTTATTATTGAGGTGGGGGTGGGGGATAGGAGAAGAAGGAGAGGGAAAAGGGGGAGTGTGAGGGGGGGGAGGGGAGGAGAAGTAAGATGGGGAAAGACATGGGAAGGGGAAGGAGCAGGAGGTGAGAGAAGGGAAAAAGAAGTAAAGTGGGAGAGGGGAAGAAGGAGGAGGTGGGATAATTGAAAGGTGGGAGAGGGGAAGAAGAAGGAAGTGGGAGAGGGGAAGAAGGAGAATGAGGAGAGAGAGAGGGGAGGGAGGGGGTAGAGTAGTGGGTGTGTGTGTTTTGACATAGCCAGAATCGTGTATAAATGTGGTCAGGTATAATAGTCTAGTATAATTGGATTAGATTCACCCCAAGAGGATTAGAACTCGTGTCTCTCTCTCTCTCTCTCTTCTCTCTCTCTCTCTCTCTCTCTCTCTCTCTCTGTAATAAATCCCGTTACATAATCAGACTGTATTTCCTGTACCCACCACTAGACTGTACCCTCATTACTCTCCTCTTATTTCCAGGTTGTGTTGTAAGCGGACGGGAAGTCGGACTGAAGTTTGTGTTCGTATTACTGTGAGTCTTGATGAAGTTGTGTGAAGTTTGACGTAGTGTTTTCTCAAGTGCTGGAAACTGAACGTAAGTGTTGGAAATTGAACTTGATGTTGTGGACAGTTATTTAAATTGTTGAAAAGTGACTGGAAGTGTTGGAACTATACTAAAGTGTTGTAAAGTGAACTTAAAGTGTTGGAAACTGGCTGAAGTGTTCCTAAATGAATTTAAAGTGCTAGATAGAGAGCATAAAGAGTTAGAAACTGAGCTGAAAGTGTTGGAAACTGAAGTTAAAGTGTTGGAAACTGAACTTAATGTGTTGGAAACTGAACTTAGAGTGCAGGAAATTGAGTTTAAAGTGCAGGACAGTGAACTTAAAGTGTTGGAAACTGAGCTGAAAGTGTTGGAAAGTGAACTAAAGTGTTTAAAGTTGGATGTTGAATCGTGTTGACACTTGAGATCTTGTGAAGAGACTGTTTAAAGTTGCGTTAAGTGTTTCTACCAAGAGTAAGTCGCGTTAAGTGGCCGTGGTATAGTAGTGACAAGTGTGGTACTGTATCCTAACGTGTCTTGATCTTGTCGAGAACCTGTCCAGGACGTGTGTGTGTGGGACGTGTACTGCCTGCCAGTCTCCAGTCTCTAACAGGTAAGATTAATTCGTGTTCGTTAAATGGTGACTGTATGACTGACTGTGGTGGGTGTTATGTGGTGTTGTAAAGCGTTATGAGGTGTTGTAGCGTTATGTGATGTTGTGAAGCATTATGAGGTGTTGTAGCGTTATGTGGTGTTGTAAAGCATTATGAGGTGTTGTAGCGTTATGTGGTGTTGTAAAGCATTATGAGGTGTTGTAGCGTTATGTGGTGTTGTAAAGCGTTACGAGGTGTTGTAAAGCGTTACGAGGTGTTGTAAAGCGTTATGAGGTGTTGTAAAGCGTTATGAGGTGTTGTAAAGCGTTTTGAGGTGTTGTAAAGCGTTATGTGGTGTTGTAAAGCGTTATGAGGTGTTGTAAAGCGTTATGGGGTGTTGTAAAGCGTTATGAGGTGTTGTTAAGCGTTATGAGGTGTTGTAAAGCGTTATGAGGTGTTGTAAAGTGTTATGAGGTGTTGTTAGGTATTACAAGATGTTCTTACTGTGTTTAATGCTCTTGATGGTTGAAATATCATGAAGTCATCTTTCCTGGAGAATGTTTGTGGTATGCTGTGGTATGTTGTGGCATGTTGTGGTCAAGTGTTGTATGCTGGCTGTTGCTTAAATACCTTCAGTGACTCGGATAACCTGACAGAGTGAAATACCAAAGGCTTGTTGTGTGTTGGAGAAGAAATTGCAGTGGAAAGAGTTTATTTAGCCGGAGGAATGCAAAGTTTATTTTTAGCTCAGAATAATACAGATTGAACAACAGCAACAATAATATTAACAACAACAACAGTAATAATAATGGTAATAGTAATAATAACAATAACAACAACAATAACAACAAATACAAGAATAAAAATAACAAGAATAACAAATGCAGCAAGAACAACAACTACAATAACAACAACAACATTAACACACCTGCGACTATATATTTACCTCATGAATATATATTAATTAACACCTGGACATCACCTGAATTACAAACCTCTTACCTGGTTGTTACTAAAGCACTTATTAACCTTTTCTTCACCTTTACGTTTTAGATCAGAAAAGGTCTTTAGTTGATTATTTGATTTATATTAATTTCTAAGGAGATTGTATTTACCAGCTAGTGAAGGAAGCGAGTCGTGTGTGTGTGTGTGTGTGTGTGTGTGTGTGTGTGTGTGTCTCTGTGAAGAAAAGAGCAAGATTTGAGAAGTATGTGTGGCTGTTTTTGTCTGTGTCTGTGTGAGGGGGGGGGGGAGAGAGAGATAGGGGGGGAGGGAGATAAGGGGGGGGTGTCAGACGCAGGTGGACATAAGCAGCATCATCACCCCCTTGCGCAAGCTGCCACACCCCCACCACACACACACACACACACACACACACACACTCCCCTTATACCCACACCACCACCCTCTTACACCCTCCCCCACACACCACCACCCTTTTACACCCCTTCCCCTACACCACCACCCTCTTACACCCCTTCCCCTAGACCACCACCCTCTTACACCCCTTCTCCCCCACATACCACCGCCCCTTTCCCCCACACCACCACCCTCTTACACCCCTCCCCTCCTCCACCGCCCCCTCTCTTACTCCCTCCCCTACACCACCACCCCCTCCTCTGACTGGTGTTTATGTGGGCGCCCAACAGATGGCAGCCCCACCACGCTCCAACACCAGTTAAGTGACCAAGTATTCGAGTGTGTGTGTGTGTGTGTGTGTGTGTGTGTGTGTGTGTATGTGTGTGTGTGTGTGTGTGTGTGTGTGTGTGTGTGTGTTTATTTGTGTTGAATTGATTATTACAGCTGTGAGGTGGTCAGTGAGGAGGAGGAAGCTGTGGTCATCTTCCTCCTCTTCTTCCTCCTCTCCTTCTCCTCCTCTTCTTCCTCCTCTACTCCTTCTTCTGCCTCTTTTTCTTAGTGTTGTCTTATCTCTTTATTCTGTTTTGTGTACAGGTGTGTGTGTGTGTGTGTGTGTGTGTGTGTGTGTGTGTGTGTGTGTGTGTGTGTGTGGTTGCATCAGTCTACGGCAAAATCACAGCTACAAATAAAAACTGAAAACCTTCCTATGTACCAGTCAGTCAGTCAGTCAGTCAGTCAGTTAGTCAGTCAGTTAGAGAAGAAGAAGAAGAAATAAGAAATAAGGGAGATAAGAATAAGAAGGGAAGAAGGAAAAAATGATGCGAGGGTAGAGAACAAGAAGAAAGAGGAGGGTAAGATGATAACGAAGAACAACAACAAGAAGAGGGAGAGAAGAAGAAAGAAAAGAGGAGAAATGGAAGAAAAAGCAAAAAAAAAAAAAAAAAAGTAAGAAAATCAACAATGAAAACGAAGAACACCTGTGTTTTTTTTTGTTTTTTTAGGGTGTTTTTTCATCTCACCTTTATCCAGGGATCAACGGATGTGTAATTAAAAACAAGTTCGTGTAGGCCAAGATACTACCTTGAGGCAGCTTATGAGTGTTGTACGATTTCTTTACAATGTCTCAATCACCTCTACGGTTCATCCCAGGGGCGCTGACGTGTGTGTAGAGGGTGGTGGGGTGGGGGGGGGGGGGGTAGCTAGGGTTTAATTGTTCTAGCTATTTGATAAAGGTGGATAATCGTTCAATCGTGGGGTACGTGTTTTTTTTTTTTTTTAATGGATGTGTTTGGTTTTAAGCGGAGGGACGGGAGGTGAGGGTGTTTTGGTTCGTTATATTGGGGTTTGGGGGTTGTTTTGGTTCGTTATATTGGGGTTGGAGGTTGTTTTGGTTCGTTATATTGGGGTTGGAGGTTGTTTTGGTTCGTTATATTTGGGTTGGGGGTGTTTTGGTTCGTTATATTGAAGTGGTAGTTGTTAGGGGGTGTTTTGGTTCGTTATATGGAGGTGGGGGTGGTTTGGTTCCTTATATCGAGGTAATTGCTTTTAGATTGAGGTTAAGCTAGGTTTGGTTAAGTTAGGTTACCGTCAGTTGATCTAATCTTCAGGTGAAATAAGCTGGGGGGACTAACCTTCAGGTAAAATAAGCTGGGGGGACTAACCTTAAGGTGAAATAAGCTGGGGGGACTAATCATCAAGTGAAATAAGCTGGGGGGACTAATCATCAAGTCACCCAACTATAGACTAAAAGAGATTAAATTTGTACAAAGGTTAAAACAAATCAACCCGTATGTTAAAACTCACGTAAGTTATTTAACACCTCTGAAGGTTAGGCTACTAGGGCATGATAGAGAATTTGTCTGTGTGTGTGTTGGAGTAAGTGAATGTGTAAGTATTGAGTGACTTATGTGTATGAATGAGTGTGTGTATGTATAACTGTGCTGGTGTAGAGAGAGAGAGTGAGTGAGTGAGTGGGATGAGTGGGCCACGTGTTTCAGTTGCTTCTCGGGATAACTGGTTCACTGCCAGTTAGCCACGCCAGAAGTTGATGGGAAACTGGTCTGCCTAGAGAGATATATACAGTTAGACTTAAGAATGACTGTCTTGGGGGGGGGGGGAGGAGAAAGAAGAGGAGGAGGAGGTGAAGGTAGAAGAGGTGGTGGAGGTGGAAGAAGAGGAGGTGGAAGGAAGAAGAGGAGGTGGAAGGAAGAAGAGGAGGTGGAAGAGGAAAAGTGACAATACTTCTAATGGACAGATAGACTGATAATACACACCTTGTCTTGTTATAATGTATTTGGGTATGTTATAATGTATTAGGGTATGTTATAATGTATTCATACATTCTGTTGTCTTACTACATATTATAACGTCTTAGTACAGTTGAATAACCAAAGTCTTGAAGCGTGTATTGTAGGTTAGTAAATGTGCCAGGCTGAGCAAATGAAAATCTCTCTTTATTTACTGTGTTTTTTACTGTTTCTTTAACGTTTGTGTAGAAAGTGGTTAACGTTTGTGTAGAAAGTGGTTAACGTTTGTGTAGAAAGTGGTTAACGTTTGTGAAAGTGGTTAACGTTTGTGTAGAAAGTGGTTAACGTTTGTGTAGAAAGTGGTTAACGTTTGTGTAGAAAGTGGTTAACGTTTGTGTAGAAAGTGGTTAACGTTAGTGTAGAAAGTGGTTAACGTTTGTGTAGAAAGTGGTTAACGTTAGTGTAGAAAGTGGTTAACGTTAGTGTAGAAAGTGGTTAACGTTTGTGTGAAAGTGGTCAGCCCTTTTTTTGAGTGATAAATGTAAATATAACTGGTTTTCATTGATGTGTTATAACAGTATAGTACAGTATGTGTTGTGTCTCCCGGACAATACCTCCATTTGTTTATTGTTTTGAGCATGTTGGCTGTAAGGTTAATGTGGGAATTTACACACACACACTCACATATATATACATATATATATATAAATATATATATATATATATATATATATATATATATATATATATATATATATATGAGTGTGTGTGTGTAAAATAATGGTTGCCTTTCGTGTAACGAGGATGGCCGGCCTAGGGGCCACCTAGGCGTGAATTTTTTTAAGGTGTAGAAGCTGTTGCCAGCACAACAACCGCACCCTAAGTTTACGAGTTCCATGACCCTGTGTCAAGGGATAATCCGAAAAGACCGGACAACTCGCCAACTGCACTGGCTAACCATTATCCCGGAACACGATCGCAAATCGATTAACATCCAGGTTCCCAATTACTGCTGGGTAGACAGAGGCAAATGGCGTAAAGAAACTTGCTCATTGTTTCAACTTGCCCAGGGATCGAGCCCGGGTCCGCTCGCTTGCGAAGCGAGCATGCTGACCATTACACCAGACACACACACACACACACACACACACACACACACACACACACAGACGGAGCATATATTGGGGTTATCCTTTTATAGACAAAGTTATTGTCATCGAATAAAAAATAATTTGAAAAATATTATTCAACAACAATCCGGAAGCCACCTATGTGTTGTGTGTGTGTGTGTGTGTGTGTGTGAAAGAGAGAGAGACATACCCTCACACACAAAGAGGTGATTGTGGTCAGCGTATCATTAAACCTTACAGAAAAAATCACATTTTTTTTCACCAGATGGAAATATATAATAAAAATAAGAGTTAATGTAGTGTAATAGAGGCTGTTTGAGGTATTAATGTGTTACCTCTAGTGTGTGACGAGTAACTGTGTGAAAACAGGTAGCAATGTATAACAAGTAACAATCTGGAACAAGTGACAGTGTAACAATGTAACAAGTAACTATGATAAGTAACACTGTAGAACAAGTAACAGTGTGTAACAAAACAAAAATATGAAACAAAAACTAAAATTATGGACCAGAAAGTATTATTATATATGAAAAAAAATATATTAATATTAAGAGTTGTTAATTTTGTGTAATATTTCCAACAACTGTTTAACTTATACAAGACGTGGTTATACAGTATATATGTAAATTAACTCTTTTAATACACAAAATATTATATCTCTCTCTATCTCTGCCTGTTTGTCTCTTTACGTAATGTTTTTATTGTTTTTAAGGGCATGCTTGACACACACACACACACACACACACACACACACACACACACACACACACACACGTCGTCAAACGAACTAACGGACGGACGGACTGACGGGTCGGTGGCTAACAGACAGGCAGGTGTGGGTAGGAACAGCATTATCAGACACCAGTAACAGACAACAGAGGCAGTGAAAGCAGCAACAGATATCACCAACAACAGAAATAAACAAAAAGAACAACAACAGCAGACAACAGAGGCAAAAACAACATCAACAGCAGACAATAACAGCAATGCAGACAATAACAGGCAACAGAAGCAAGAACAACAGGAAGAGACGACAAAAGCAGACAAGAAGAAGAACAACATACAACAGAGGCAAGAACAACAGGAGCATGAACAGGAGGAAACGGCGCCTGGTTGTACGCTCCCCCCGTTGCCTTGCCAAATAAGCACCGCGCCGAATCCCTGAAATGAGTGGGTCTAATCTGAAATTGTGAGGCGAGTCCAGTTAGCTCAGTCAGTTCAGTCCAGTTAGTCCCAGTCAGTTCAGTTAGTTCCCGTCTGTTCAGTTAGTTCCAGTCAGTTCAGTTAGTCTAGTCAGTTCAGTCAGTTCAGTGCAGTTAGTCCAGTCATTGCAGTTAGTCCCAGTCAGTTCAGTTAGTCCCAGTCAGTTCAGTTAGTTGCAGTTCAGTTCAGTTAGTGCAGTCAGTTCAGTGCAGTTAGTCCAGTCAGTTCAGTTAGTCCAGTCTAGCCAGTCAGTTTAGTTCATTTAGTCCAGTCTAGGCACTCCAGTCTAGCCAGTCTGTTCAAGGTGATTAATAGCTGGACAATCACAGAGCAGAGAGGGAGAGCGGAAGAGAGAGAGTCAGTCAGTCAGGTGGGCAAGAGAGAGAGAGAGAGAGTCAGTCAGGTGGGCAAGAGAGAGAGAGAGAGAGTCAGTCAGTCAGGTGGGCAAGAGAGAGAGAGAGTCAGTCAGGTGGCAAGAAAGAGAGAGAGAGAGAGAGTCAGTCAGGTGGCAAGAGAGAGAGAGAGAGAGAGTCAATCAGTCAGTTGGGCAAGAGAGAGAGAGAGAGAGAGAGAGAGAGAGAGAGAGAGAGAGAGAGTCAGTCAGGTGGGCAAGAGAGAGAGAGAGAGAGAGTCAGTCAGGTGGGCAAGAGAGAGAGAGAGAGTCAGTCAGGTGGGCAAGAGAGAGAGAGAGAGAGAGAGAGTCAGTCAGTGGGCAAGAGAGAGAGAGAGAGAGAGAGAGAGTCAGACAGTCAAGGGGGGGGGGGGGATAGACTGTCACTGTCTCTCTGAACTAATTAACTGTTGGTCACTCGTTAGGGTACGAAGGGTAATCAGTTAGTATGACAGTTAAAGAGTCATCGCTTGCCAGTCAGACAGTCATGGGTTAAATGGTTAAAGAGTCATCGCTTGCCAGTCAGACAGTCGTGGGTTAATTGGTAGTTACATTGTAGTTTGTTGTGGTTATTGACTGTAAACTGTAGCTGGGTGTGACAGGGAGAGGTATATAACTGTTTAACAGGTCAACAACACTCACTAACTGTCGTGGTGGATGGTGAAGAATATAACTGGATAACTAACCTAACCTAACGTAAACCTAACCTAACCTAACGTAAACCTAACCTAACGTAACCTAACCTAACCTAACGTAAACCTGACCTAACGTAACCAAACCTAACCTAACGTAAACCTAACCTAACGTATTTAATCATCAGGTGAAATTAAGCTTGGGGGTGCTAATCTTCAGGTGATCTAGGGTAATTAATTAACCATTACTAAGATTATCATTACGCTAATATCTGACCAATTAGCGTAGAGAGAGAGAAGAACGTGGCACGGTCATTGGCTACAGCTTCGTCTTTACAGCCAATCAGCGAAAGAAGATATATTAACGTGGCAGTCATTGGTCACAGCTTATGCCTTTTAGCCAATCAGGAGGGTAATTTTGAGTGGGAATTTCTTAATGGTTTAATGTATGTAATATAATTAGGATCTTTGGCCTGTGTGACCTGGAAAGGATTTTGATATTAGAGAGAGAGAGAGAGAGAGAGAGAGAGGTTAGGTTAGGTTAAGGTAGGTTAGAGAGAGAGAGAGGTTAGGTTAGAGAGAGAGAGAGAGAGGTTGGTTAGGTTAAGGTAGGTTAGAGAGAGAAAGAGAGAGAGAGGTTAGGTTAGGTTAAGGTAGGTTAGAGAGAGAGAGGTTAGGTTAGAGAGAGAGAGAGAGGTTGGTTAGGTTAGGTTAGGTTAGAGAGAGAAAGAGAGAGAGAGGTTAGGTTAGGTTAGGTTAGAGAGAGAGAGGAGAGAGGGTTGGTTAGGTTAAGGTAGGTTAGAGAGAGAGAGAGAGAGAGAGGTTTGGTTAGGTTAGGTTAGAGAGAGAGAGAGTTGGGAGCTTGATTATGTTAGACAGACAAAGAGAGAGAAAACCACTCCACCAATCACATGACTCCAATTATGTCAAGATAACTATTAACTAATGACCTTTGACCTTTCCTCCTCGGCGACCTGACCACCAGACCGGAGAGGGGTTGAGGGTGAGTGGGGTGGGGGGGGGGGGGGTAAAGGGGGAGGGTAGGGTAGAGGGGAGGAGTACCCCAAGGTGTGTGTGATGTACCTGTGTTAGGTTAGGTTAGGTTAGGTTAGTGTTAGGTTAGGTTAGATTAGATTAGGTTAGGTTAGATTAGATTAGATTAGGGTTAGGTTAGGTTAGGTTAGTGTTAGGTTAGGTTGGATTAGATTAGTGTTAGCTTAGGTTAGGTTAGATTAGATTAGGGTTAGGTTAGGTTAGGTTAGTGTTAGGTTAGGTTAGATTAGATTAGATTAGTGTTAGGTTAGGTTAGCATGCAGAATGTTTAATTATTTGTTATTTTGTGTGTGTGTATGTATGAGCACTTAACGAGTTCCCGCGGTAGTTGAGTAATTACGCTACGATTCTCACCACTTGAAGCCCTTGCCAAATTTCACGGCAATTTGATGATGTCTGTGAAATTTTGAGGAGCGGCGGGGTAAGGGCATGAAGACGGGAGACCAGAACATCTTGATTCTGGAGCCGACCACAACCTTAACCACAACTTTAACCACAACCTCAACCACAACCTGATTCATAACCTAACTTTCTTGAACCCGGAGCCGCCCACAACCTTAACCACAATCTCAACCACAACCTGATTTATAACCTAACTTTCTTGAACCCGGAGCCGCCCACAACCTTAACCACAACCACAACCTGATTCATAACCTAACTTTCTTGAACCTGGAGCCGACCACAACCTTAACCACAACTTTAACCACAACCTCAACCACAACCTGATTCATAACCTAACTTTCTTGAACCCGGAGCCGCCCACAACCTTAACCACAACCACAACCACAATCTCAACCACAACCTGACTCATAACCTAACTTTCTTGAACCTGAAGCCACCCACAACCACAACCTGACTCGCATAACCTAACCACAACTTGTCTTTCACTACAACAATTTATTCATTCTCTTCAAATTACACCCCGAGACATTAAAACACCTTTCTTGAATTTTTTAATACACTGTTTTATGAGTGTTTTTTTTTCTCGTATAAGTTGTTTTTTTTTTGTTTTTTTTGTCTTGATATTTAAACCTCCCAAAATGTTTTATTTTGGATTACCTGAAGAATTTGCACCATAACTTATTACACACACACACACACACACACACACAGCTGAAGGTTCAAGCTGTGAATAAATGTGACTTTTGCCCTTAAGTCTAACTTGAAGACATTTACAGGTAAGAGAGGTTTCAGGTTAATTATCTCAGACAGGTGGGAAGTTTTAAGTCCTTGGGAACCTCGTCACCTGGTCGTGTAAACAACTCCGACTTTCCACAACTTTGTAAACAACAGCCAGGGAGGCAACAGTGTTTACAGCTGATGTTGTCTGTAAATACCTACTGTTATATTGTTGACATTTCAGATGCTATTTTTTTTTTTTTTACTCCTGATCTGAAATAAATTACGGTAATGAATAAAGCTTAAGGTGATTTTAGTCGTTGTTTTATGCTTATTGAATGACTTAACCAGGTATCAAGTTAATGAGTAAGGGTTGTTGATGTTGTTTGTGTTTTGTGAAGAAATATAACTCGTTCCTCCTTCCTTCAATATGTACACCTTTGGGCCTTAATTAATTCACCCACGTAAGATGCTACAACAGGTGTGTCGTCTGTGACTTATGTTTTGATAAGAGGTACACACACGTTGTTGATTTGTTAAGTTAGATAAGGTTAAGTTAGATAAGGTTAAATTAGATAAGATTAGTTTGGGTTATGCTAGGTTAGGTTACATCTAGCCTTCCCACCACCACCCTCCCCACTAACCACCCTACCACCACTAACCACCCCACCACCACCCTCCCCACTAACCACCCTACCACCACTAACCACCCCACCACCACCCTCCCCACTAACCTCATTACCACCACTAATCTCCCTACCACCACTAACCACCCCACCACCACTAACCACCCCACCACCACCCTCCCCACTAACCTCATTACCACCACTAATCTCCCTACCACCACTAACCACCCCACCACCACTAGCCTCCCCTCCTCACTATCTTCCCCACCACCCCTATCACCCCCCTCATAATTTAACCTACAGGAGTGACCATTACACTAGGCGGGGCGTCCAAGACTCCCCGCCTGGCTCACTCGTGACGGGGGATTGGACACAGGAGCCGCGCAAACTACCCAACCACACCATTAGCAGTCATCGCGGCTTCCTCAACCACCCGTGTTTAACCCCCGTCTACCCTGATTCTCCCCTTCTCTTCTTTTTCTTCTCCTCCACCTTTTCCCCCACCTCCCCCTATTCTCTCTCACCCTCCTTCCCCTCATCTTCCTCCCCCTCCTCCCCCCTTCCCTTCCCTTCCCCCCCTCTCTCCAGGGGGTTATAGGGACCATTAACAAGTGGAGATGGGGGGGAAGAGAGAGGTATTATTGGGGGGGGGGGAGGGATAGGAAAGGTAGAGAAGGAAGAAGGGGGAGAGGTGAGGGTGGAAAGGAAGGAGGGAGGGAGATGGAATGAGTAGAGGAGAAGAGGAAAGGGAAGGGGGGAGAGAGAAGTGACGGAGGTAAATGGGGGTAGAGTAGAGGGAAGGGGGGGGTGAGGAGACACTAAATGAAGGAGTGGGGGAGGTAGGTAGGTGGGTTGGTAGGTAGGTGGGTAGGTGGGTTGGTAGGTAGGTAGGTAGGTAGGTGGGTGGGTAGGTTATTTCACAGTGCTCATCGTTAATGAATTTTGGCAGGAGGTAGGGAGGGTAAGGAGGGAAGGAAGGAGGAGGGAAGGTATAGGTAGGAAGGAGGGTAGGTGGAGGGAGGGTACAGGGGGGGGGAGGGGGTAAGGTTATGTCCTGGGTGGTCCTCAGAGGGGGAAGTGAGGGGGTCACTGTCTCAGGTTCCGGGTTATAATGTAAAAAGGGCATCAGTGTGGCCTAACCTAACCTAACCAAGCCTAACCAAGACTATCCTAATCAAACCAAATCTAACCTAACCTAACCTAACCTAACCTAACCTAACCTAACCTTTACCTTAAGTTTGTTATATAATGATGACAGACAGACAGACAAACAGAATTATTCAGTATAATCATCATACAAATTTACATAGATACAACAGGTATACAAACAATACAGTAAACATTATTATTATTCCCCCCAGCCACAAAAAAACGAAACAATAAATAAATATATAAATAAAACAAAACACTAATAATAAAAATAAAATAGATGATTTATAATACGTAAGATAATTTAAGGTGTAATATTTTAACTAGACACAGAGTAAAGGTTGATGAGGTTAATTAACACTTAGTATATATTGGTACAGGTAGGCTCACCTGTATGATGTAAGGTTATTGATATTATAAGTTAGGTTAGGTTATGCTTGTGATAATGAGAATGCTTGTTTATGGTGATTTGGTGTTTTAGATTGTAATTATGGTTGGTTATTGTTGTTATTAGTGTTGTTATTATTAGTTATTATTATTTAGATACCCATAATTTTTTTTTCTATGACAAAGAGGCCCCTCCACCCACACCTGTCCCTCCACCCACACCTCCTCCTCCACCCACACCTCCCCCTCCACCCACACCTTCCCCTCCACCCACACCTCCCCCTCCACCCACACCTCCCCCTCCACCCACTGGTACGCGTTAGTTTTAACTCTTTAAGGAAGATCTGGTGTAACCCATTAGTTAAATTACACACACACACACACACACACACACCTAATTATACCTTCCCCAAATGTTGCGTAACGAGTGAGGTTCCTTAAACAAATATTATATAATGTATCTATCAGTACAACGGGGCCCTGGTGGTGTTTCTTTAGGCTTAATATCAACGCCATGTGCGGGGCGGGGCGGGGCGGGGTGATGGTTACGGGGCAGGAGGACGAGAGGGAGAAGGAGGAGGGGGGGGGGTGGTGTATGGAGGTTGACTAGGGGGGGGTGATGGTGACAACGGATGATGGGGGGGAAGGGATAAGAAGGACATATTGAGGGGGGTTTAGGTGGGGTGGAGGGAGGTAGCAGGTGGGTGACGGAGGGAAGAGGAAGAAGGTGGGAGGAGGAGGAGGTTTGGGGGGGAGGGGATCGTGGTGGAAGAGAAGAGGAGGAGGAGGAAGTAGAAGAAGAGGAGGAGGAGGAGTGTCCAACAAGTCATCCTCACTAAAGAACATGAGACAGGACACACACACACACACACACACACACACACACACACACACACACACATTATAATGGACGGGTAGCGAGCGTGAGTTACGGTCAGGACTGAGTGAGGTACGGAGGAGGGACAGGTATAGGTCAGGTGAGATGAGTGACGACTTGGGTGGTGGAGAGGTCCTGGTCGCAAGGGAAATAGGAGGAGGAGGAGAAAGGAAGAGGAGGAGGAGGATGTAGAAATGGAGGAAGAGGAGGAAGGAAATAAGTGTGTGTGTGTGTGTGTGTTGGAGATGACAATTTAGCCAAGTCATTAAGGTAAACGTAGGTAAGCGACCGTGGGTAAGATACAGGTAAGAATCATGGGTCAGATACAAGGTGTGGGAGAGTGGGTAAGGTTATAGGTAAGACTCATGGGTCGGTGACAAGGTGTTGACAAGGGCAGGGAGAGAGGGCGTTGGTGCTAAGCCTGAATGAACACGTGAGAGAGGGGCCAGGTGATCACAGTGTTGACATTGTGTGTGTGTGTGTGGGGGGGGGGGGGCTTTCTATCCAGGGGCTTTAATAAATGACTTCCGTATCCGGTTGCTTGTGATTTGGTGCACGTGTATGAGGGGGGTGGGCCTTGACGCCTGCCCCTCCAACCCCCCCACCTCCCCCCCCCCCTCCACCTCCCCCCACCTCTCACCTGTGACGCACTCTCAGGGTGCGTAGGGAATAAGTTAAGTTAGTTTTGGTTTGGTTAGGTTAGGTTAGGGTTAAGTTTGGATAACGTTATGGTGTTTGATCCTAACCTAACCTTGGCTCTTTCTTCCCTTTGTCTTCCTGTTTCCTTCTCCTCCTCATCTTCCTCCTCCTTCTCCTCTTCCTTCTTTCCGTGTTCTTAGATATTCCTCCTCCTGTTGTTTCCTTATTGTCGTTTTTTTTCTCTCCCCCTTCTTGTTTTCTTCTAACACTCTTCCTTCCCCTTTGGCTTTCCTCCTTCGCTCTTTCTCTCCTTTTATCCCCTTCTACCCTTTTTCTCCTCCGTTTTCCTAGTTCTCCTACATTATTCCCACCCTCCTTACCTTCTCTTCCTCTTTCTTCTCCCTTCTCCTTAGACCCTCCTTCTCTTACTTCTCTGTCTTCCTAGATCCCCCGTACCTCCAACCCCTCCTCCCCCCCTCCTCTCTCTCTCTCTCTCTCTCTCTCTCTCTCTCTCTCTCTCTCTCTCTCTCTCTCTCTCTCTCTCTTTTCCTAGTTCCACACCTCCTTCCTACCCCTCCCTCTCCTCTCTCTTTCGTCCCTCCCTCTCCCCCACCCTCCCCCCCAACTTCCCTAAACAAAGGTAAGTTCCCCCTCCCCCCCCCACCCAAGCGAACCATGTGTTCTTCCCCCCCCCCAACTAAACTATCCAGTGTTCACCCACCTGACCCCCCCCCTTCCCTCCTCCCCCCGACGCCTCGATTAACCGGACTAAACTCTGGGTTAATGGCGACACACACACACACACACACTCTGATGTACCGGACGTCTGTGCTTTGGTTAACGGAACTTTATGTTGTATTAAGGGAGGATTTATTCTCTCTCTCTCTCTCTCTCTCTCTCTCTCTCTCTCTCTCTCTCTCTCTTTCTTTCTTTCTTTCTTTCTTTCTTTCTCAATTTTTTCTCTTTTTTCTTTTTCTTTCTCTTTCTTTTCTCTCTCACACAGTCTTTCTTTCGTTTTATCTCTCTCTCTCTCTCTCTCTCTCTCTCTCTCTCTCTCTCTCTCTCTCTCTCTCTCTCTCTTTTCTCTTTTCTCTTTCTTTCTCTTTCACACACAATCTTTTCTTTCTCTATCTCTTTGTCTCTCTCTTTCTCTATTTCTCTTTTCTCTTTCTTTCTCTTTTTTTCTCTCACACAGTCTTTATCTCTCTCTCTCTCTCTCTCTTTCTCTTCTCTTTCTTTCTCTTTCTTTTCTTTCACACATAATCTTTTCTTTCTCTATCTCTTTGTCTCTCTCTCTCTCTTTTTTCTCTTTCTTTCTCTTTCTTTTCTCTCTCACACACAGTCTCTCTCTCTCTCTCTCTCTCTCTCTCTCTCTCTCTCTCTCTCTCTCTCTCTCTCACACAGTCTTATCTCTCTCTCTCTCTCTCTCTCTCTCTCTCTCTCTCTCTCTCTCTCTCTCTTTCTCTTTCTCTCCTCTAAAGCCTGATGGGGATTAAACCAACGTGATGGTTATCTTGAGGGAGTAAGGGGGGGGTTAGGGTGAAGAGATGGAGAGGGGAGGGGTGAAGAAGGGGGATGGGGAGGGGGGTGACTCATAGGTGGTGGGGGGAGACTAGATGAGGAGGAAGAGATGGGGATCGTGAAGGAGGGGAAGAGAAAGGTAGGGGATGTAGTGGTGAGTAGAGAGAGAGAGAGGGAGGAAAGAGAGAAGTAGGGGGGTAAGAGAGAGAGAGAGAGGGGAGAAAGAGAGAAGTAGGGGGGTAAGACTGAGAGAGAGAGAGGGGGGGGAAGGAGAGAAGTAGGGGTAAGAGAGAGAGAGAGAGAGAGAGAGAGAGAGAGAGAGAGAGAGAGAGGGGGGAGAAAGAGAGAAGTAGGGGGATAAGAGAGAGAGAGAGAGAGGGGGGGGAAGGTAGGGAGGAGAGGTGAGTCAAACCATGGAGAGAAGGAGGGTGTGGGAGAGAGGGGGGGGGGATGAGGGGTGGGGGGAGGACTGTACTTCCTGTCCAAGAACCTTTTATTAACACGAGGCAGCTGCGACTGATTAAGGAAAATGGGTCTTGTTCCAGATTTCTGTAGGGGCTAATTAACTCACCTGGCCTACCTGAACGTAAACACTGGCCCCCTAGTAAGTGTCTTCAGTGCCACGTGGAGTGACGGCACCTCACGGCACTACCTAGGGGGGGGGGGGAGATGGAGGAGGTGAGGTGAGGTGAGGTAGTGGAGATAAGAATTAGGCAGGTGAGACTGGTAGCGGCGGGGAGAGGTGACCATGACAGCGCTTACAACAGTGGTGCTGGAGGAAGAGGAGGAGGAGGAAGGAGGAGGAAGGGGGAAGAGGAGGAGGGGAGGGGGAGGGGGGTTAGTGGACCTTATGACACCAAGAGAGGCGACG
>CAUDMG010002102.1:1469191-1501691 GCA_958450375.1 Homarus gammarus
CTACACCCACTTACTTGAATAAATGCATAAGTAAATAAGAAATACCTGCTTGAAGATCTGTCTCTGTGTGCTTGAAGGTCCAGCCAGTCGCGCTTTTTGTCTGTGGTACCTCAAGGGGAGATTTTCTGCCCTCTCTGTTTTGTTTTTTGTCACTATTTTTGAATTTTATGTATTTTTTTTATTTGTTTTTTATGTATGGTTATTATGATATACTTTGAAGTGAGAGGTATAAGAGGGTGGGGTAGGGTACAGGGAGGTTGGAGGTCGTGGGTAGATTTAAGGATCCCCGGAACACTGTCTTGGAGGTAAAGTTCTGTCTGTCTGTCTGTCTGTCTGTCTGTCACTGGTTCTTATCGTTTGGTTTCGTTGGAGAGTTTTAACGCATCCAGTTGTCTCAGGATCAGTTTTGGTGGGCTGTTGTCTGTATGTGTGTCTGATGTGACTTGGATGATTATAGTTCCTCATGGTGGCTGCTGACAGTGACATTTCTGACACCTCTGACACTGCTGACAATCTATTGAACGACTTTCTCTCTCCTCCTTTCCTAAAATTCCAACAACTTCTCCTTCAAGACGGAAATAACCAAAGGAAATTCTTAATACTTCGTCCACCATCTTGATTGCTTGAGGTGGTATAGGACATCTGTTAGAGTCTTACAATTTATTACCATCTCTTACGAAGAACTGGTAACTCGTTTGGAAATCCTGTTTATTTTTTCTTTGAGTGGGAGGAGAGGGAATTAGTATTTTTTTTTTTATTCAAGACGTTTTTGTTTTTGTAATTTTTTTTGTTTTTTTGAGAATTACGGTGTTGGAAGGTTTAGATGGTGATGGAGGTTAGGTTAGGTTAGGTTAGGTTAGGTTAGGTTAGGTTAGGTTACGTTAGGTTAGGTTAGGTTAGGTTAGGTTCAGGTGTGTAGGGGGGGGGGTTGGATTAGGAGATGATGTTAGCTCTCTTTTGGTTTATTTATTTCTATCTTTCTCTTTCCTTCTGTATTTTCAATCATTCATTCTTCCCTTCATCCATTTCGCTTCACTCTCTCCTTACGCCTTCCCTTCTACCCCTATCCCTTCTACCTCCCTCCTCAGTCCCTCCCTTTTACCTCCCTCCCTCCCTCACTCATTCACTCACTCACTCACTCACTTCCCTTCCTCCCCATTTCCCTTCTCCCTCTCTCCCTTCTACCTCCCTCCTCCCCTCACTCCCTATCTCCCTCCTCACTCAACCCGTTTCTTCCTTCTGCCATCTGTCACCGTCCCTCCCTCCCTCCCTCCCTCCAACAGCAGGTCGTCACCCCGGGGGCCAACACGTGCTGCCAACTTGTAATAGCTGCCCCCTCGCTCCTGACCAATCACATTCGAGGACCCTGCTTCGGTCCCTCCCTCCCTCCCTCCCTCCCTAACATGGAGTCTCTCGTACCCCAGGTGAGTGAGTGAGTGATTGAGAGAATGAGAGGGAGGGAGTAGGAGTGAGTGAGAGAATGAGAGGGAGGGAATAGGAGTGAGGGAGTGATTGAGAGAATGAGAGGGAGGGAGTAGGAGTGAGGGAGTGATTGAGAGAATGAGAGGGAGGGAGTAGGAGTGAGGGAGTGATTGAGAGAGGGATGGGGGGGGGAGTGAGTAAGTGATGGAATGAGTGCGTGGTTGGGTGTGAGTGAGTGAGTGACGGAGGGAGGGAGTGATGGAATGAGTGCGTGGTTGGGTGTGAATGACTGAGTGAGTGAGCTACACACGTACAGAGAAGTCCTGTTATTCCATCGCGTGTCACTGACGAATCACTGTACTAATTATGTTGTAATCAATCGACTTTTTTTCTTACCTGTTGATGGTACGAACCTCAGGTGTTAATGGCGACTTAAACATTACTTTGAGAACATATATTAAACGTAGTCAAAGGGTTAAATCATCTTGTTCAAAGGGTTAAATCATCGTCGTCAAAGGGTTAAATCATCTTGTTCTAAGGGTTAAATCATCTTGTTCAAAGGGTTAAATCATCTTGTTCAAAGGGTTAAGTCATCGTCGTCAAAGGGTTATACTAAAGGTCGCTCGATGATTGATAATTACAGGTAAATGAATCGACGTTGATTACCTGTATGATGATGTAAATATTTAATTCAGGGTTTTAAAAGGGAAAAATAAATTAGAGGGTTAATAGATAATTTACACACACACACACACACACACACACACACACACACACACACACACCTCCTGTCCTGTTAAATGAAAATACAATTTACACGCCATAAAATTCTCCTTTTAAAGTACATGTGGAGATTGACGCGCGACACTACAGGAATATTTCACACTTGTATGAAACTGTGAACGTCGGGATTGGCTATAATTCCTCATTACTTTAGTAGTTTATGAGGATAACATGTTGTAAATTGTTCTGTGATATCCTGTTTCTGGGTGAGGCTAAGAGTGTGGTGGTTGGTGGTGGGTGGTGGTGGTGGTGGTGGTGGTGGTTGGCGGTGGTGGTGGTGGTTGGTGGTGGCGGTGGTGGTGGTGGTTGGTGGTGGGTGGTGGTGGTGGTAGTGTTGTGCAATAAACAGTAGACACAGGTGGTGAAAGGGAAGCTCAACACACACACACACACACACACACACACACACACACACACACACACTAGCACGTGGTCACTTGCATCCCACTCACCCACCTACCTCCTCACTCACTTCCCATTCACCTACCTGCCCACTCAACTCTCACCTTCCACTTCACTCCTCCCTTCTCTTTCTCTATGCTCAAACCCCCCCTCCCCCCTCTTCTACACCCTCCCCCCATCTTCTACACCCTCCCCCCTCTTCTACGCCCTTCCTCTATATACTCCCCCCTCCCCCCCTCTTATATTCTTTCTCCTGCAGCTTCTTTTGTTACTACCACTACTACTATTACTACTACTACTTCTACTTTGTTTTTTTTTAACGTGGCCTCCAGCCTCCCCCAATAGCCACACCTTCGCCACCATTTTATTACCTTAATATTAAATATCCTAATACATAAGTAGCTATCCTATCTGTGTTAAATTAGTTGAGCCGCAGATCTATGCGGCATTCAGTGACTGTTGCCTCATAGTCAATATCTGCAGCAGTTGTCGGAGTTGGGGCAGAAGCTCTCGTTCCCCTGAGGCAGAGCAAAGCCGACCGAAGGAGAGAGGACAGTCGACATCTCATCCAGGCTGTAACATAACTTCTGGGCTGCTGCTTCTGTTCGGAGATCACCTCCGTGAGTCTGGCGTAGAAACATCTTGCACTTGGTCCCATCCCACCAGAGGTTGTGAACACTACAGGAGTGAAGCTGCCTTGATCAACGTTCTGAATTCTCTCCCCATATGCCCTTATCTTGTCGTTCTCGTTCCTCCTGTGTGCAGCATCGAGAGCTAGGTTACGGTGACATGCGGCCATGGGATCAAAAATCCTGATGTCGAAGAAAGCTCGCTGTCCCCGCGTCCAGAATCCTCGAGCACTGACGTCCACACGGGCTTCGTTAGATGTGTTTGAAGTCCTGTGTTGGAAGATCTCGCCATCCAATGGAAGGAGGGTCGGTTCTACCATGACTACTACTACTACTACTACTACTACTACTACTACTACTACTACTACTACTACTAATAATAATAATAAATAATAATAATAATAATAATAATAATACCACCACCACCACCACCACCACCCTCTCTACCACCACTACTACCACCACCCACTACCACCTACCCTGCCCTCCTGACGATGGTGTTAAGTAGCTGAGAGAGAGAGAGAGAGAGAGAGAGAGAGAGAGACAGCTGTCGGCGACGTCTTTTCAAGAATGCGGCTTCAGGTTGCAGCTCCATCTGGGACACGGAACAACTCTCCTGCATAGTTTCACCTCGCTCTCTACATAGTGTGGGGTCCCTAGTGACTAAAAAATCGCATTGGGGTTTGTTTACTGTGTCTACCTCAACCATACAGCTACATGGTCTGGGTGTATAGGTGGATGTTGGAGGTTTTGTGTTTGTGGTGGTGTTTTGGAGGGTGGAGGGAGGTGGAGGAGGATGCTGGAGAGATGGGGGGTGATGGAGGAAGGTAGATTGAACTGGAAGGTGCTGGAAGGATTTAGAGGATGTTGGAGGGGACTGGGGTTATTGGAGGGAGGTGGAGGGACTTCACTAAATGAGAGAGGGAGGGAGTTGAACAGGTGTGGTCGTGTCGGAGATCCTGACAGGTGTGGTAGTGTTGTAGATATGGAAGAGTCGTCAACAGGTGTGTAAATTGGGCAGCTTTGCACGTGTGTTTCTTTATATACAGTAAATTATTGGGACAGGTTCTAATTAGGACAAGTGAGAACAGGTTTGGGCAGGTAAGAGCTGGTTAGGACAAGTTAGGACAGGTAAGAGCCAATTAGGAAAGATTAGAACAGGTAAGAACAGTTTAGGACAAGAACCAATTAGGACAGGAAAGAGCAGGTTCGGACAGGTAAGAACAGGTGAAGACAGGTAAGAGCCAATTAGGACAGGTTAGAACAGGTGACAGTTTTAGCTACATCACGACACATCTCTGTAATGATGGGATGAACCGCTGGATTCCTTCTCTCGCAGCTCACCCTCCACCCTACCGTCGTCCTCGCAGCTCACCCTCCACCCTGCCGTCATCCTCATGTGACCTGATACTCGCACTCTGCTCACCTGGTCCTGGAGACGACCTGCTCCGAGGGTGACCTGATACTCCCACTCTACTGGTGCTTCGAGGGTGACCCGATACTTCTCGTCTACTCATCTTATCATCGTGTCTATCTAACTTACGGGGATGACTCAATACCCCCGCAAAGTGCAGTCTCCCCCCCCCCTCCCCCCCCAGGACGACCTTCTCGGAGGGTGACTTGATACTATAACAGTATGTTAGTCCTCGTGACGACCTGGGGTTCGAGGGTGATCTGATACTCATACTTTGCTGGTCCTTGGGTCGACCTGGTGTTCGAGGGCGACTCCATATTATCATTCAGCTGATCCTCGAGGTGACCTGATACCTTTTGATGACCTGTGTTACACATCTTACGATATCTGTGTGTGTGTGTGATTGGGGGACGGGTGAGGGTGATATGTGTTAACATAAGAACATAAGGCGTCTGCAACTGTGCATGGCAGCTCCTGTCGAGAGTTACCACTAGTGACACTACTATCATCCATGAATCTATCCAGCCTCCTTTTAAAACTTTCCAGCTTTCCAGCACCTATTACAAAGTTGCTAAGCTTGTTCCACTCGTCCACCACCCTATTTGTGAACCAGTTCCTTCCTATCTCCCTCCTAAACCTAAACTTATCCAACTTAAATCCGTTGCTCCGAGTCCTATCCTGCTCGGACATTATAAGAACTTTATCTATATCCCCTTTATTGATTCCTTTTACCCACTTAAATACTTCTATCATATCTCCCCACACTCTTCGTCTTTCTAGGGAATGCAAGTTTAGTTTCTTTAATCTCTCTTGATATGGAAGGTTTCTAAGTCCCGGAATCATTTTCGTCATTCTTAGCTGCACCGACTCCAGTGAATTGATATCCACTAGAACTGAACAGCATAATCGAGGTGCGGCCTGACTAGCGCAAGATATAGTTGCAATAAGACCTCTGCACTCTTATTACTTACACTTCTAGATATAAAACCCAATACTCTGTTTGCCTTATTTCTAACATTAACGCACTGTTTTCTAGGCCGTAGGTCCGGACTGACACGTACCCCAAAGTCTCACTCACAAGTCGACTTCTCTAGGTTGATGTTGTTAAGGCTGTATGAGTGTGGGTGACATATATGGGTGTGGGTGACATGTGCGGGTGTGGGTGAGTTACATATATGGGTGTGGGTGACATATATGGGTGTGGGTGACATGTACGGGTGTGGATGAGTGACATATATGGGTGTGGGTGACATATATGGGTGTGGGTGACATGTACGGGTGTGGATGAGTGACATATATGGGTGTGGGTGACATGTGCGGGTGTGGGTGAGTGACATATATGGGTGTGGGTGACATGTGCGGGTGTGGATGAGTGACATATATGGGTGTGGGTGAGTAACATGTATGAGTGTGGGTGAGTGACATGTGTGGGGGCGTGAGTGACATGTGTGAGGGCGTGAGTGACATATGTGGGGGCGTGAGTGACATGTGGGCAGCGTGGGTGGGAGTAGCACGAGTGTATTGCTCGCCTGAGGCCCCTAGGTACGGTTCCTGCCTTTACTCAACCCTGATATATACCCTCCCTTCCTCCTTCATCCTCTCCCCCTCCTTCATGCACCCTCTCCCCTTCTTCTCCATTCTTCCTTCCTCATCCCTCCTTTGTCCTTCTTCTTTTTCTACTCCCTCCCTCCCTCCCTTCTTCCTCCTCCTTTATTCCTTTCTCTACCCCCCCTTCTCTCCCCATGTATGTATGTATGCGAGTGTATGTGTGTATGTGTGTGTGTATATGCGTGTGTGCTCCCTGGCAGGTGGTGCTGAAGGTCAGGTGGTGTTCTGGAGCCACCTGCTGGATTTATGCTCACTTAATTACCTGAGAATTACCTGAGATGAGACCTAACTTACCCTGGGATAATCACCTTTCATTATCTCTCACTCCAAGACCATCATGTTGTCTGACTGTGCTGATTATGTATGTTTGTATGATGGACAGTATACTTTGGTATGTGTCATGTACACTTTGGTATGTTTGGATTATGTATGCTTTGGTATGCGTGATGTATACTTCGGTGTGTGTGTGTGTGTGTGTGTGTGTGTGTGTGTGTGTGTGTTGGATAACGAGACATTAAGATTAGATCGCTAGATAGAAATTGAGCCGCATATTACAAGCATCACCCCAAGTAGTAGCTGTACAAGTAGGACCTTGACCACTACAAGCAATAACTTAAAGGAACGCCCATTATCTTCCTGAACCGTGGCTCACAGCTGGGTCACATCTGTCGCGGGTCAGCCAACATCTGTCGAGGCAGGTGTGTGAGTGGGGCAGGTGGGTGTGTGTGTGTGGCAGGTGTGTGTGGGGGGGTAGGTGCGCGGCAGGTGTGTGTGTGTGTGTGTGTGTGTGGGGTAGGTGCGCAGCAGGTGAGTGAGTGGGGCAGGTGTGTGTGGGGGGTAGGTGCGCGGCAGGTGTGTGTGTGTGGGGGGGGTCAGGTGTGTGAGTGGGGCAAGTGTGTGTGTGGGGGGGCAGGTGTGTGTGGGGTGGGGTAGGTGCGCGGCAGGTGTGTGTGTGTGTGGGGCAGGTGTGTGGCATGTGCTTCATTATACGGCTGTTATGTTTTTTACACCTTATGGCAGAAGAGGTCAGGCTAACTCCCGCCTGCTAATTACCTCTGCTAATTAAAAGCAATTCTCATATGTTCCTGTTGGTGTGTGTGTGAGAGAGAGAGAGAGAGAGAGAGAGAGAGAGAGAGAGAGAGAGAGAGAGAGAGAGTTGTAAGTGTGGCTTGTATAGTAGTGTTAGGTTAGGGTAATGTTAGGTTAGGTCACGTTAGGGTTTAGGTTAAGGTTAGTGTTAGGTTAGGTTAATGTTAGGTTAGGTTATTGATGGGAGAGGATGAGGAAGGCGAACGAGGGGAAATTAATTACATACTAACACGCAATCTTTATCCTCCTCCTTCTCCTCTTCCTTCTTCTCCTTCTTCTTCTTCTTCTCACAATACAATCCGTTACCTCACGAATATAACCAATATCAATCCATCATCCTTATCCAACACTATGTCATCCAATAACACACGGCTATCATCCTCATCTGTCTAAATCATCCGTATTATTATTTTTTTTTCTTTTTTTTTTTTACTCCCGGCAAGCAAGTCTGTACTCTCACGACCTCAAATGTTAGTTTTAACCGCGTAATTAGTATGTTATGGTCTGTAATTCCCTTATCTGATTTCATCTTTGGAGTTGGATCTTATCTCAGCTTTTGAATTACGACAGTCATTTGTTTCAAGTCGGTGTTCATATTTGTTCTGGCGTCTATATTTCTCCTCGTTGATTTATATATATCTTTTTTTTTTCGTTGACAGATGGCTAGATTTTGTTTTTTATTTGTTATTATTTATTTTTTATCGTTGATGTGGGATAGACAGTTGTAAAAATTGTTAAAGTGGAATTAAATTGGATTTTATCTCGGCCTTTGAATTACGACAGTCATTTGTTTCAAGTCGGTGTTTATATTTGTTCTGGCGTCTATATTTCTACTCGTTGATTTATATATATCTTTTTTTCGTTGATAGATGGCTAGATTTTGTTTTTTATTTGTTATTATTTATTTTTTATCGTTGATGTGGGATAGACAGTTGTAAAAATTGTTAAAGTGGAATTAAATTGGATTTTATCTCGGCCTTTGAATTACGACAGTCATTTGTTTCAAGTCGGTGTTTATATTTGTTCTGGCGTCTATATTTCTACTCGTTGATTTATATATATCTTTTTTTCGTTGATAGATGGCTAGATTTTGTTTTTTATTTGTTATTATTTATTTTTTATCGTTGATGTGGGATAGACAGTTGTAAAAATTGTTAAAGTGGAATTAAATTGGATTTTATCTCGGCCTTTGAATTACGACAGTCATTTGTTTCAAGTCAGTGTTCATATTTGTTCTGGCGTCTATATTTCTACTCGTTGATTTATATAGGTATTTTTTTTCGTTGACAGATGACTAGATTTTGTTTTTTATTTGTTATTATTTATTTTTTATCGTTGATGTGGGTTAACTTAGACGTGAAAATTGTTATAGAGGAATTAAAAGAGATTATGTTAGTGGTTTGGGAAAGATTTAGTCACGGTTCATTTGTGGTGTTTATAGTTTATGACGTTTATTGTTTTGTGTTGACTTGATGATGGTGATGGTGGTGGTGATGATGGTGGGTAGTGAAGGTGATGGAGGTGGTGATGGTGATATGGGGTGATAGTAAACACACGAGGTAATTATAAACACAATTAGGGTTAGCATTCGTAGTAGTAGTAGTAGTAGTAGTAGTAGTAGGTATGACTAAGAGGGGAAGTTGAAAGTCATTAAAATAGTAGAATTTATTATTATTATTATTATTATTTTTATTTTGTAATTTGTTTTCTATTTAAGTACCTCCCTTCCCTTCCCTTCCCTCTTTACCTTAATTACTAACACCTGTATTTACTTCCTATCTCTCTATATCATCTACCTCCTAGTATTCCTCTCTCACCTATTCCCTATCCTGTTACGTCCCTACTAGCATCCTTCTCTCACCTACAGCGTATTTCCTATCCCTATTACGTCCCTATTATGATTCCCCCCTATAGGCCTATTACCCATCCTATTTCATTAGCCTCCCTATCGCTATTTCTGCCTTCCCTAAACCCACCCATCACCCAGGGCCTCCACGGAGTGACCACAGCGCCTAGGTCTGTTATATTATGATTATTATTGTACCCCCTGATGTGAGAGAGAGAGAGAGAGAGAGAGAGAGAGAGAGAAAGAGAGAGAGAGAGATGCTCCTCCGTAACTTCCCAGGTAGTATATGTATGTATGTATGTATGTATGTGTGTATGTATGTATGTATGTATGTATGTATGTTGTCCCTCCCTCCCTCCTCACCACCACACCTTCAGAATCAACGTTACCAAAGGGGAACCTAAGGTGACATCTCCATCTAAAACGAAGAGGGATTATACTTAACACCTCTCCTTCGGACTAAACAAGTTGACAACTCCAAGGGCCTGATTAAGAGCCATTCACCACTCCTAACGACCTTAATTCCCTAGTTATATATCCTCTTAATGACTGTTCGTTGATGAGTTGAATTGAGTTAGTTAGTTATAATTGAAGTTAGGATCTAGGTGGGTGTAATTGAGATGAGTTAATTATTATTGCTGGTGATTTACTTTTGATGTTGGGTAGTAATAAATGGTGGTGGTGGTGGTGGTGGTGGGTAGTAATGAATGGTGGTGGTGGTGGTGGTGGGTAGTGGTGGTGGTGGTGGGTAGTAATGAATGGTGGTGGTGGTGGTGGTGGGTGGTAGTGATGGTGGGTGGTAGTGGTGGTGGTGGGTAGTGGTGGTGGTGGTGGTGGGTAGTAATGAATGGTGGTGGTGGTGGTGGTGGTGGTGGTGATGGTGGGTGGTAGTGGTGGTGGGTAGTGGTGGTGGTGGTGGTGTGTTGGTGGAATTGTGGTAGTGGTGGTAGTGGGGGTGGTAGGTATTTTTTTCTTGTTCCTCTTGTTCTCGTTGTTGTTCTTGTTCTTCTTATTATTATTAATATTATCGAAGGTCTGTACACTAGTCACGTCTCATCTCTCAATTTTGGTCTGTAGCAAAATTTTAATAACAGCTCCCTCTTGTCTCCTTCACTCCTGTTTCCATCCCTCCTGTTTCCATCCCTCCTGTTTCCTCCCTCATGCCTCCTTTACTTCCTCCCGCTGCCTCACTCCCTCTCTTCTTCCCTCCATCATTCCCTTCCTCCTGGTCATTTATTTTAACACTTATTCTCTCGACTAATAGACACTGATGAACCTTTTTTTCGGTCTAATTAATTATATAATTCACTCAAGTCTTTTTTTATATATTTTTGTTAAGTATTGTTTTCTCAGTACTGTAAGAGTGTCATTGTAATATTTTTGGTCCATCGAATTTATCACCACGTAAATTTTTTCCTTCCCCTACCTACCTACCTCCTACCCCCACCACTCCCACCCCACCCCACCCCACCCCACCCCACCCCACACACCCCTTCACCCCACCTTGAGACGTCAGTACTTGGTGGTATTGGTGATAGTGGTGGTGGTCAGGTCGGCAGGTATCACACTCACACACACACACACACACACACACACACACACACACACCTTAATTATATCATTTATGGTTCACCAATAATGAGCTAGCAGCAATCATCAAGTGTCGACGGCAAGAATTTTAAATATTCATCTCGGACAGCCAATCAATATTTTTTTCCCTTACCGTACACACACACACACACACACACACACACACACACACAGACACACACAAAAAAAAATCGTACCTAATTTTTCCCTCCAGATCTTCATTTGTTTTTGTCCTCCCACGGGTACAAGTTTCCTCCACTGATGACGTGATTGTAGGCGTGTTGGATACAGGTGTTGACATCGTTGTGTTCTTGGGTGGGGGAGAGAGAGAGAGGCGGTGTGACATCCGAGTCTATTTTGATTTTAATTAGTTTTACCATTGGTGTGTTTGTGGGGGGGGGGAGTAGGGGGGTGTGTCATGTTTATTGTGTTGGGAAGAGGAGGGGGGGAGGATGGGGTGTTATGATGGTCGAGTTGGAGGTGGGGAGGAAGAGGAGGGGGGAGGATGGGGTGTTATGATGGTCCAGTTGGAGGTGGGGAGGAGGAGGAGGCTTGCTTTGGAGAGGAAGAGGAAGAAGAGGGGAGGGAATATGAGGGAGGAGGTGTGATGTGAAGTTGAGGTGGTGGAGGTGGAAGAGAAGAGGGAGGAATGGAATTAGGAAGGGATGAAGAAGGAAGAGTTTACAAGAAAATAACGCATGAGAAAAACAAAAGAGAGAGAGAGAGAGAGAGAGAGAGAATGATACATTAGCATTGATTTTCATTAATTAAATGATTATTGTAGGGTACTGACATCCCCTGTCAGGACGTGTGTGTGTGTGTGTGTAATATACAACCTACAACATAATTCCAACACAACTCGTCATCAACTTTTCTCTTCATTCTCAAAAATAAAAATTCAGGTTAAGTTTTATCTTAAACACTTCAAATTTTGTCACAACTCCGACACTACATGACACACACACACACACACACACACACACACACACACACACACACACACACACTCTCTCTCTCTCTCTCTCTCTCTCTCTCTCTCTCTCTCTCTCTCTCTCTCTCTCTCTCTCTCTCTCTCTCTCTCTACGATTCGTATGGTTGATATCGACGCCGGTGAACAGAGGCGTAACAGCGTATAATACAACATCGTAACGCAGAAATAAAATACAAAAATACATTAGAATAAATCAAGTATAAAGAGGAGGATTTAGTCCACTTTACTCCTGGACTCGGATCAGGAAGAAGAGGAGGAGGAGGAAGAAGGAGGAAGAAGGAGGAAGAAGGAGGAGGAAGAAGGAGGAGGGAAGTAACAGGAAGAAGTTACATCAAAATAAAGAGAAGAAGAATTAATCCACTTTGCCTCCCGGACTCAGATCAGAAGGAGGAGGAGGAGGAAGAAGACGAAGAGGAGGAGGAGGAGGAGGAAGTTCTTAGCGGAGATTATGCAAATAGACGAGAGAGAATGAATAGGTAGTAATGTTGGGTTATTAATGCAAAAGTTTCAAGTCTTGGGTGCAGGTGACAGAACAACGAGAGAGTGTGTTGGAGAAGGTGTGTGTGTGTGTTGGAGAAGGAGTGTGTGCTTGAGGGTGGGTGTGTTGGAGAAGGAGTGTGTGTTGGAGGGTGTGTGTGTGTTGGAGAAGGAGTGTGTGTTTGAGGGTGTGTGTGTGTTGGAGGGGGGAGGGTGTGTTTGAGGGTGTGTGTGTTGGAGGGGGGAGTGTGTGTTTGAGGGTGTTTGTGTTGGAGGGGGGAGTGTGTGTGTATTGGGGAAGGAGTGTGTGTTTGAGGGGGAGTGTGTGTGTTGGAGGGGGGAGTGTGTGTTTGAGGGTGTGTGTGTTGGAGGGGGGAGTGTGTGTGTATTGGGGAAGGAGTGTGTGTTTGAGGGGGAGTGTGTGTGCTGGAGGGGGGAGTGTGTGTTTGAGGGTGTGTGTGTTGGAGGGGGGAGTGTGTGTGTGTTGGAGAAGGAGTGTGTGCTTGAAGGTGTGTGTGTTGGAGGGGGGAGTGTGTGTTTGAGGGTGTGTGTGTTGGAGAAGGAGGGTGAGTGTGTTGGAGAAGGAGTGTGTGCTTGAGGGTGGGTGTGTTGGAGAAGGAGTGTGTGTTTGAGGGTGTGTGTGTGTTGGAGGGGGGAGTGTGTGTGTTGGAGAAGGAGTGTGTGTTGGAGGGGGGAGTTTGTGTGTTGGAGAAGGAGTGTGTGTTGGAGGGTGTGTGTGTGTTGGAGAAGGAGTGTGTTTGTTTGAGGGTGAGTGTGTTGGAGGGGGGAGTGTGTGTTTGAGGGTGGGTGTGTTGGAGAAGGAGTGTGTTTGTTTGAGGGTGTGTGTGTGTTGGAGGGGGGAGTGTGTGTGTTGGAGAAGGAGTGTGTTTGTTTGAGGGTGAGTGTGTTGGAGGGGGGAGTGTGTGTGTTGGAGAAGGAGTGTGTGTTTGAGGGTGTGTGTGTTGGAGGGGGGCGTGTGTGTGTGTTGGGGAAGGAGTGTGTGTTTGAGGGGGAGTGTGTGTGTTGGAGGGGGGAGTGTGTGTGTGTTGGAGAAGGAGTGTGTTTGTTTGAGGGGGAGTGTGTTTGAGTATGAGTGTGTTGGAAGGTGTGTGTGTGTGTGTGTGTGTGTTGGTGTGTGATGAAGTGTAAATGTGCTGGAGTATGAATGTGTTACCTGTGCATTCATCAGTATATTATATGTTACCTGTGCATTGATTAATATAATTCATGTCACCTGTACATTCATTAGTAGATTGTATCATACCTGTGCATTAATTAAACCACTTCATATAACCTGTACATTCATTAATCTACTGTGTGTCTTGCCTGTGCGTGAAGAACCCAATTAACACACACACAGGTAGAATAGTCCCCAGGTGTGATATACTCTCAATTAAACATCCCATTACTCATTCAGATAAACCTAATGTCATTTTTCATCTGGTTTAAGACTCTACCACTTGAGTGTTGAGAAAGACTTACCGCACCATATCAGCACCTGCATGTTTTTTTTATCACTGAATCTGTCATTGTGTGATGGTGCCTAACTTCATCACTGTACTAATGGTTTGGGGGTCCTCACCTTTACCCACAACCTGTTCTTGGGTGGGTTGTCAGTGGGTTGGGTGGGTTAATAAGTGTGTGTGGGAGGGTAAATTTTGATTTGTTTGAGTGTATGTATCTCTCTCTCTCTCTCTCTCTCTCTCTCTCTCTCTCTCTCTCTCTCTCTCTCTCTCTCTCTCTCTCTCTCTCTCTCTCTCTCTCTCTCTCTCTCTCTCTCACACACACTTCACTACCTCTCCGAGTCATGTTTCTCATCCAACACTGATTACTATTGGTTAGGTCAACATGTTCCTACTCACGCCTGCTACGTGGGTGTCAACAGGGGTGAGAGAGAGAGAGAGAGAGAGAGAGAGAGAGAGAGAGAGAGAGAGGGGGGGGGGGGGGCATGGACACACTCAATACACTCTCTTTTCTCTTCTGTATTTCCATCTTCATCGTCTTCTCCCTACTTCTTCTTTTTCTTGTCACTCTTCTTGTATCTCTTTCTGTCTTTTCATCTTCTTCTTCTTTATCTCCCTCTTCTTCTTTTTTATTTCTTCTCCCTCTTCTTGTTCCTCTAATTCGTCTCATTCATGTGTATTCTTGATCCAATTATCATTCATTCTCTCTCTCTCTCTCTCTCTTTCCTCATTCACAATCAATTATATTCACACCCATTTCTTTCCTTCTCTCTCATTTATCACCCTCTCTCTCTCTCATCCTCCTTCTTTACCTTCTTCGCCCAAGTGTGAGGTATAAGGGGATTAGGAATTAGTGAAGGGATGGGTTAGTGAGGAAGGAAGGGGGTGGTCATGGGCCAAGATGTGGTGGGGGGTGCAAGGGATGGTGTGGTGATGTGAATGGGCCATGGGTGCGGGGGGGGGGGGGTGATTCTTTTCTCTCAGTCAGTCAGAAAATTTGATTCATAGAAGTGGATGATCTCTCTCTCTCTCTCTCTCTCTCTCTCTCTCTCTCTCTCTCTCTCTCTCTCTCTCCTACTAATACTACCACCACCAACAACAATTAGGCTATTACTACTACCAACACCAACACAAACAGCAACAATTATACTACCATCGCTACCACCACTAACAACAACAACCATACACCTACCTCCACCAACAACAACAATCTTACAACTATCACCACCACCAACAACAACAACCATACACCTACCACCACTAACAACAACAATCCTACAACCACCACCACCACCAACAACAACAACAATCCTACAACCACCACCACCATCACCAACAACAACAACAACAACAACTCACAACACCCCCCCCCCCCACACAGTGAAGGCGGCCATTGACAGTCACTTCTTATTAGTATGCCCTTCTTGACTCTGATTAGACCCCCACCCCTCTGGGCATAGATGTGTCCTCCGCTACACATCCATGCCCCTGCCCATCCTCCACGGTGGCACAGGACTCCGGGCACCTCGTGAAGGCATCCCATCGTCCTCGGGTACGGTGAGGTGCCGACGGCGGGATCTGCAGGAGGATTGAATTCCCACGATGTTGTGTACACGTGTGTTATTTTGTGTGTGTGTGTGTGTGTGACCTGCATTTATGTATGTATGTATGTATGACGTGTGTGTATGAACTGTGTGACCTGTATGACCTTCTCTTGACCTTTTTAGGGATTTGTGTCACCCTGGTAGATGTGTTGACCTTTTGGACTGGTGTGTGTGTGTGTGTGTGTGTGTGTGTGTGTGTGTGTGTGTGTGTGTGTGTGTGTGTGTGTACGTACTTTGGGGAGAGGTTGTACATACACAGGCAAAGGTACTCTTGAGAGGGAGGGAATGAAGGAGTAAAGGAGGGGGGAGGTAGGGCAGGGGTAGGGGGGTGAATATTGCATGTGAAGACGTATTTAGCCCTCACACACACACACACACACACACACACACACACAGTCCATGAGGTAAACAAACACCCCCAACCCCTACCCCCGTCTCTTCCTATTCCCCCAACCCCTCCATCCTCTCCCATCTCCCCCTCCCCTCCACAACACCCCTCCATCCTCTCCCATCTCCCCCTCCCCTTCACAACCCCTCCAGCACCTAAGCCGTTGTCTGGTTACACTCACCGCCATTTACAACTGCGTGTAATAATATTTGTTACAACCATTAAAATTCATCAACCTGGTAGTTTAGCTTTGTTTCGTTATTTTGTGGGTTGTTAAAGAGGTGGGAGGGGGGAGGAGAGGGGGGGAGCAGAGGGAAGTAGTGGGAGGGGAAAGAGGAGGGATAAAGACTTGGGGAGAGGGGGAGGGGAAGGGTATTGAAGGGGGAATGGTGAGAGGGAAGAGAAGAGGAGGGAGAGGGGAAGAGGATGATGTCAGGGTTAAGAGAGTGGGAGGAGAAGGAAGCAGTAGGATGGGAGGAAGGGGTGATGGAAGGGAATGAGGAAGAGAAGGAAGCAGTAGGAGGGGAGGAAAGGGTGATGGAAGGGAATGAGGAAGAGAAGGAAGCAGTAGGATGGGAGGAAGGGGTGGTGGAAGGGAATGAGGAAGAGAAGGAAGCATTAGGATGGGAGAAAGGGGTGATGGAAGGGAATGAGGAAGAGAAGGAAGCAATGGGAGGGGAGGAAGGAAGGGTAGGGAGGTTGGAGGAGGGAAGGAGTCAGGGAAGGTAAAGTAAATGGCACTTGCATAGCTGGAAGGGAGGGAGGGAGGGAGGGAGGGTCAGTTAGAGGTTGTGGGAGAAGGGGGAGGGAACCACTTATGGTGTTTGTGGAGCTGCACCATTAACTCTCGCTATACGATGGTGTCTCTAATGGCGCCTCCTTCCCTGGGTCTCGTGTTACCTGAAGGTGTAATTATTTAACTCCGGCAGGTGAGGAGGTGTTGCCATGGCCCGTCCACTTCTTCGTCTTCCTCTTCTCAGTCTTTGTTTTTTTATCTGATGTGTGTGTGTGTGTGTGTGTGTGTGTGTGTGTGAGAGATCGATTGGTCTTTGGTTAGGTTAGGTTGGGATGGGTTACATTTGGTTAGGGAGGGAATATCTTCGCCAGGGAGGGAATATTTACGCCAGGGAGGGAATATCTACGCCAGGGAGGGAATATCTACGCCAGGGAGGGAATATCTACGCCAGGGAGGGAATATTTACGCCAGGGAGGGAATATCTACGCCAGGGAGGGAATATCTACGCCAGGGAGGGAATATTTACGCCAGGGAGGGAATATCTACGCCAGGGGGGAATATGTACGCCAGGGAGGGAATATCTACGCCAGGGAGGGAATATTTACGCCAGGGAGGGAATCTGTACGCCAGGGAAGGAATATCTACGCCTACGCCAGGGAGGGAATATGTACTCACGACGTTCATATATCTCTCTCAGGTAAATATACGCCTTTTATCAACAAATGGCTGGTTGTTTTCTCTAAATGGATTGAACGGCCATTAGGCCAGGTATATGGACGACCTTCCTCCTCCTCCTCATTCATCGTGTTGTTATTCTTCTTCTTTCTCGTCCTGCTAGTCGTCCTTTTGCTCCTCCTCTTCTTATTCTTCTCCTCCTCCTCTTCCTTTTTTTCTTCATCCTCTCTCTCTCTCTCTCTCTCTCTCTCTCTCTCTCTCTCTCTCTCTCTCTCTCTCTCTCTCTCTCTCTCTCTCTCTCTCTCTCTCTCTCTCTCTCTCTCATGACCTACTTTTCAAGACACAGGTGGTGGTGAAGGCCGAGGAGGTGTCTACAGGTGAGGTCGCGGAGCTAATAAGTTGGGCAGGTGTAATGTGTCCATCCGTCATCATTTTGTCGTGCAGGATGGTGTAGGCAGTGGTGTGTTGACGCTCGTCGATCATACTGGGAGAAAGAACAACAACTGCTTATTTATATTGATGAAGTGGACGCCGACACGCATACGCTTATACATACGCGCGCGACCATACATACATACATACATACATACATACATGAACAGAGGTAAGGGAAGGTTAATGATTCTATGTCTAAGCATAACAGTGTTTACCTGTGTCTTAATGATGGGAGGGAGACAGGTGTGGTTGCCCTCCCCCCTCCTTGACCCTTCCCACTCACTTCTTCTCCCTGCCCCCTCACATCTTTTCCTTCCTCCTTCACCTCCTCTCCCATTTCCCTTTCCTCTCATCCTTTCTCCCTACCTCCCTTTGCCTCCTCTTCCTTCTCCCTCTCCTCTCACCCTTTCTCCCTACCTTCCTTGCTCTTCTCCCTGCCCTTCCTACCCTTCTCCCTGCCCCCTCACATCTTTTTCTTCCTCCTTCACCTCCTCTCCCATTTCCATTTCCTCTCATCCTTTCTCCCTACCTCCCTTCGCCTCCTCTTCCTTCTCCCTCTCCTCTCACCCTTTCTCCCTGCCCCCCTCATCTCTTCTCCCTGCCCTCTCAACCTTTCCTCCCTCCCCCCTCACCTCTCCTTTCTCCCTATCCTCTCACCCTTTCTCCCTACCTTCCTTACTCTTCTCCCTTCCCCCTCGACTAATTTAGACAACGGTAAAATCTAAACAAACTTTGATTTTCCTTACACCAAAAAGTAAACAAATAAGAATACTTCATATCTGATATTTCCACCTAATTCTATGGTGTTGATGACGTCACAACTCGTAATCCATTTTTTTTCCATTTCAATAACAAACACCAAACGTAAATGAACATGATATAAGGACATGATATATTCTATTATCCTGTATTGTATAGACGTTTTACACACACACACACACACACACACACACACACACACACACACACACACACACACACACACATATAATCTCTCTTCTTTTGTCCCTTTAAAGTATATCAATTTGAATTCAATTACCTTTTGAAAGAGAGAAAGAAATATTTCCTGTCTGTATGACTACCTCCCGTCCTCCGCCTTCATCACCCCTCCCCCCTCACCCTCTCACCCTCTCCCTCCCCCCCCTCACCCTCCCCAACTCCCCCCCCCCACCAATATTACTTCCTGTCACCCCCACCCCTCTTCCACTCTCCTATATTCACCTACACCCCCTCCCCTCATTCCCCACTAACCCCCCATCTTCCTACCTTACCCAACCCCTCCCCCCCATCACCATTACTTCCTGTCCCTCCCCCACTATCCTCCCCTCCTCCCCCCCCCCCCCATCATTTCCATAAAGGAGCTTATTGTCCGTACACTAGGTCGGGGGAGTTCCACCTATTCAATCAACATTAACCTAACCTAACCTAACCTAACCTAACCATCACTGGGACAGGTATAAAGTGGCCCAATAAGATGCTCTCTTAGGTATTCATGAGTAGACTGTGTGTGTGTGTGTGTGTGTATATACAAAGCTTCGAGGACTCTCTCTCTCTCTCTCTCTCTCTCTCTCTCTCTCTCTCTCTCTCTCTCTCTCTCTCTCTCTCTCTCGTCTTACCTGTCCGCTAAATGTCATATAATGTCACCTGACCGCTGTTTAATTATGCAAGGTCTTATATGTGTACAGCAGAACGTCAGGCGGTGCATCTTTGTTTACAGGTGTACGGTTGTTAGCCCTCCAGAAAGGTCATTGGTAGGAGGAGGAGGAGTAGGGAGAATAGGGAAGGAGGAATAGAGAAGCAGGAGGAGGAAGAATGATAATAAGGACGGAGGAATAGAGAAAGAATGGGTAGGAGGGCGAAAAAGAAGTAGGGGAAGAGGTGGTGGAAGAATAGGGTAGGAGGAATAGAGAAGTAGGAGGAGGAGGAAGAATAGGAAAGGGGGAATAAAGGAGGAAGAATAATAAGGGAGGAAGAATGGAGAATGAGGAGGAATAGAAAATGAGGAGGAGGGATAATAATAGAGGAGAAGAAGAAGAATTTTGAATTATAGATGAGAGTGTAATTTAATTTTCCCTGTTATTGTAATGTTGTTGAATCTTGGTGTTTGAAATAGTGTGACGTTTTTTAAATTATCTCCCTCCCTTCCCATATACCCTCCCTACTCTCTCCTCCCTCCCTTCCTATATTCCATTCTATCCTCCCTCTCCCTCCCTTCCCATATTCCCTCCCTACTCTCTCCTCCCTCCCTTCCTATATTCCATTCTATCCTCCCTCTCCCTCCCTTCCCATATACCCTCCCTACTCTCTCCTCCCTCTCCCTCCCTTCCCATATACCCTCCCTACTCTCTCCTCCCTCCCTTCCTATATTCCATTCTATCCTCCCTCTCCCTCCCTTCCCATATACCCTCCCTACTCTCTCCCTCCCTTCCTATATTCCTTTCTATCCTCCCTCTCTCTCCCTTCCTATATTCCAGCCTAACCTCCCTCTCCCTCCCTTCCCATATCCCCTCCTCCTCACCCTCTCTCTCATCCCCTCCCTTCCCCCCATTCTTATCATTCTTCACCCCTTCCTTCCCCCACTCTTATCATCCTTCTCCCCCTTCCTTCCCCCCATTCTTATCATTCTTCTCCCCCTTCCTTCCCCCACTCCTATCATCCTTCTCCCCCTTCCTTCCCCCCATTCTTATCATTCTTCTCCCCCTTCCTTCCCCCCACTCCTATCATCCTTCTCCCCCTTCCTTCCCCCCCATTCTTATCATTCTTCACCCCCTTCCTTCCCCTCTCTGAATTATTAGTTGACCTGTCTCACGGTGTTGTGGTCTGCCTCAAAACCTGATCAAATTACAGGTAGGGTATTGCTGCCTCAGGTGTAAATGAGTATACCTTCACACTTAAATACACCCAGGTACATTTTCGCACCTGTCAAGTCATCAATTATCACCAAGCGTTTTAAGCAACAAATTCGGATTTAATGTTTTGGTGAATGATTTATGATCTTACGAAACACACCTTGGACACGGTTCACTCGGCTGGTGTGAGAGGTGGGGGGGTGTGGGGTGGGGAGGTTAAGTGACGGGAGTTGAGGAGAGATGAGATGAGTTAAGGTGAGGTGAAATGAGGTAAAGTGAGGAGAGGTAAAGGTAAGATAACACAAAATAACCAAAAATAACATTAAAGAATGAAACACTTCTCACCTGTTAAGACTCTCGTTAATTAAAATACAACAGGAAAAAATAGACTACCATATTTCAACAGGTAGATATACGAGAGACTATTATATCTTCTGTACACTATTACTGAGACAGGAGATATGTTTATGGCTCCTGTTGTCTCGATTGAGCAAATTACTGACGAGACGCTTGAGTGAGTTTGAAGGAGTAGAGGTAGTGGCTGGTCCCTCGTCTCTTTTCTTCTGATTGGTGGTGATGGGTGGTGGTGGTGAGGGGTGAGTGTGGTGAGGGGTGATGGTGAGTGGGGAGTGTGGTGAGGGGTGTGGTGATGGGTGTGGTGAGGGGTGGTGGTGAGGGGTAATGGTGAGTGTGGTGAGGGGTGATGGTGAGTGGGGAGTGTGGTGAGGGGTGTGGTGATGGGTGGTGGTGAGGGGTGATGGTGAGGGGTGAGTGTGGTGAGCGGTGATGGTGAGTGGGGAGTGTGGTGAGGGGTGTGGTGATGGGTGGTGGTGAGGGGTGATGGTGAGTGGGGAGTGTGGTGAGGGGTGTGGTGATGGGTGGTGGTGAGGGGTAATGGTGAGTGTGGTGAGGGGTGTGGTGAGGGGTGTGGTGATGGGTGGTGGTGAGGGGTGATGGTGAGTGGGGAGTGTGGTGAGGGGTGTGGTGATGGGTGGTGGTGAGGGGTGATGGTGAGTGGGGAGTGTGGTGAGGGGTGATGGTGAGTGTGGTGAGGGGTGATGGTGAGTGGGGAGTGTGGTGAGGGGTAATGGTGAGTGGGGAGTGTGGTGAGGGGTGTGGTGATGGGTGGTGGTGAGGGGTGATGGTGAGTGGGGAGTGTGGTGAGGGGTAATGGTGAGTGGGGAGTGTGGTGAGGGGTGATGGTGAGTGGGGAGTGTGGTGAGGGGTAATGGTGAGTGGGGAGTGTGGTGAGGGGTGTGGTGATGGGTGGTGGTGATAGTAGGTGATAGGTGGTAGTAGTGGGCATTAGGACACACACACACACACACACACACACACACTTGATATTTTTACCTGCATATATATTTTTCGGGTGGGAGGGGGGGGTGACTTTGACCTGTGTTAGTTAATGTACCTTTGTTATTATTATTAGTGTACCTGTGTTGTGGTACTGTACCTATACTGTACTGTCAGACCTTCACAAGCAATTAAGGGTTATACCTGGTTGAGTGGAGAGGTAGACCAGAGAGGTAGCCGAAAGATTCACCTTTGGAGGCAATTACCTGACTTACACACACACTTACCTCCTTGCGTGTTGCAGCGATGGCACAAATTATCCTATCAGTCCATAAAACACAAAATGCGATTATTATTTTAATGAAACGATGAAAAATGATTTACCTGGCCGTGATTACAGTGTACAGGTGAGTTCTCTTTATACTAATTGTGGACAGGTGCAAGATGGATGACTCTATTAAGGTGTAATTACCGTGGATCTGTGTTGTAGTGGTGATGGTGTTGGGAGATGGTGTTTATTCTCTCTCTCTCTCTCTCTCTCTCTCTCACTCTCTCTCTCTCTCTCTCTCTCTCTCTCTCTCTCTCATTACCCTCACCTTCTCTTATTGTTTTTGTTATTGCTGTTGTTTTCTACATACATACCTACATACATACATATTTAGGAAAGGTGAATTTTTTGTGGCTGTGTTATTCATTTTTACATTCTAGATCTTTCTTGTGTTTTTTAAGTATGTTTCATTGTTATTTTCTTTTATTGGTCAAAGTTTCATTGGCAAACAACACACATAATGTTTATTTGTTTTTATGATGGGATAATTGTTGGACCTGTCACTAGTGTTTTTCATTTTAATTATTTTATTATTTTTATTATTTTATGATTTTTTTTTATTATTATGAGTATTTTTGATTTTTATTATTATCAATATTTTTTTGTGTGTGTAGTGTGGGGGGGGGGGGGGTACTGGTTAATATTTCAGGGGGTCCAAGTTTAGGGAAATTTTATTCAAGAATATCTGGGGAAAAATCTGAAATAAATACGGTTTTTATTATTCATTTCGTCTTGACAGGGTAGAATTTTCTCTTCATTCTTATCATTTTGACTTTTTTTTCACTTTGAATTCACTCATTGGGTGAATTCAAATGTTATCATCACTGTTATGTTTGTGTTATCGTGTTATTGTTATTGGTTGTTGTGCTGTTAATCTTCCTAAGGGGGTTAAATAATTAAGGGATTCCATGTGGATTTTTGGAAGTTCCTCAAGGGGGGTTAGGGGAGGGAGTTAAGGGGTGGGCGTTAGGGGGAGGGGAACGGGGGGTGGATATTGGTAACCACACCTACACACTGCACCTCCGAGTCGCCAACACCTGACTTACCTTCACTCATTAAGACAAGGTCACCTGTTGATGAGTTATGAGGTGGAGGTATGTGTTGCAGGTCTGGTAAGTATAGCGTTGTGAGGAGGTGATCTGTCAAACGTGAGGAATCGAGGTAACACACATACATTATATACCTTGCATGAGTGGGGTTTAAAACAGCGGGCTAGTACCAAAAGGCAGTACCAGAAGGCAGTACCAGAAGGCAGTACCATAAGGCAGTACCATAGGGCAGTACCAAAAGGCAGTACAATAAGGCAGTGCCAGAAGGCAGTACCATAGGGCAGTACCAAAAGACAGTACCATAAGGCAGTACCAGAAGGCAGTACCAGAAGGCAGTACCATAGGGCAGTACCAAAAGGCAGTACCATAAGGCAGTACCAGAAGGCAGTACCATAGGGCAGTACCAAAAGGCAGTACCAGAAGGCAGTACCATAAGGCAGTACCAGAAGGCAGTACCAGAAGGCAGTACCATAAAGCAGTACCAGAAGGCAGTACCATAAGGCAGTACCATAGGGCAGCACCAAAAGGCAGTACCATAAGGCAGTACCATAAGGCAGTACCATAAGGCAGTACCAGAAGGCAGTACCATAAAGCAGTACCAGAAGGCAGTACCATAAGGCAGTACCATAGGGCAGCACCAAAAGGCAGTACCATAAGGCAGTACCATAAGGCAGTACCATAAGGCAGTACCAGAAGGCAGTACCATAAGGCAATACCAGAAGGCAGTACCATAAGGCAGTACCAAAAGGCAGTACCATAGGGCAGCACCAAAAGGCAGTACCATAGGGCAGTACCAGAAGGCAGTACCATAGGGCAGCACCAAAAGGCAGTACCATAAGGCAGTACCAAAAGGCAGTACCATAGGGCAGCACCAGAAGGCAGTACCATAGGGCAGCACCAAAAGGCAGTACCAAAAGGCAGTACCATAGGGCAGTGCCAAAAGGCAGTGCCAAAAGGCAGTACCAGAAGGCAGTACCATAGGGCAGTACCAAAAGGCAGTATCAGAAGGCAGTACCATAAGGCAGTACCATAGGGCAGCACCAAAAGGCAGTACCATAAGGCAGTACCAGAAGGCAGTACCATAAGGCAGTACCAAAAGGCAGTACCATAAGGCAGTACCAGAAGGCAGTACCATAGGGCAGCACCAAAAGGCAGTACCAAAAGGCAGTACTATAAGGCAGTACCAAAAGGCAGTACCATAGGGCAGTGCCAAAAGACAATCCCCCCCAAACAAAAATGGACAGTATCTTGGATGTTGGTTAATGATAGAGTGATTGTTACTTTAAGAGAGGAAACCACTTTACGTTAATGTTCGCTTCCAGATAAGTAGTAGTAGTAGAAGTAGTAGAAGTAGTAGTAGTGGTAGTGGTAGTAGTGGTAGTGGTAGAAATAGTGGTAGTGGTTGAAATAGTGGTAGTGGTTGAAATAGTGGTAGTGGTTGAAATAGTGGTAGTGGTAGAAATAGTGGTAGTGGTTGAAATAGTGGTAGTGCATTTATTAGATACCCAGCCACCGGGTTACTAGTCTCATCCCCTTCCTCTTACCCCTCCACACTCTCCCCTACCTCTTTCCCCCCTCCCCTACCTCTTCCCCCCCCTACCTCCCCTCCCCCTAACTTAGGCTATTAAGGCGGTGTTTAATTCACAATGATGAGAGGAGTACTGGAGGGCTTCATTATAGGTGATAACATCTCTCTCTCTCTCTCTACAGACCCTCTTCGTCGGCGCCTTCTTCTGTAGTAGTCGCTTACATCACCTTCACCGACGCCTGCTTCTCCACACGCACAAGGTAAGATCCAATAATTAATCTTCTGACTGTGAGCCTTAAAAAAAAAAAAAAAAAAAAAAAAAAAAAATTGCATGTTCAGGTACACATTGGTAATTAAGGATGGGAGTACCTGCCGCTGCCTCATTATTAGTGTATTTTTAAATGTGGTGTTGGTGGAGGTTGTGAGAGGCCGCGGCACCCCAGGGGGAGGTAATAATGACTATTACCTCGTCATTGGCACCTCCCTCACTGTGTTACAATTATATTACTTTGGCTAGGGTTAGGTTAGGTTAGGTAGAGGTACGTTAGGTTGTAAGTTAGGTAGGGTTTGGTTAGGGTAGGGTAGGGTTAGGGTAGGGTAGGGTAGGGTTTGGTTAGGGTAGGGTTGGGTTAGGGTAGGGTAGGGTTTGGTTAGGGTAGGTTAAGTTATAATCCTGTATATGTGACCGTCATGAATAAAAAAAAAACGGTCCTGAATATATAGAATTTGTACATAGAATCCTTTAGTCCTATCTGGTGTGTCTCTGTTGACCATATCTTTCTACTGTGTCATCGTCAACAACCCAAATGTCACTTCTCTTCTGTGGTGACACGTATATTTATGACACACACACACACACACACACACACACACACACACACACACACACACACACACATACATACACACACACACACACACACACACACACATTATCTAGTTTTTGCCATGGACTATTTACAGCATGAAGAAGAATCCCTAATTGGTGTGTGTGTGTGTGGAGGGGGGAGAGGGGTCAAGGTGAGACTTATCATACAGAGGGAGGAATGTGAGTTGTCCAGGTGTGATGATGTTACCTGAGATCCCTTTCTCCCTCCCTCCCTCCCTCCCTCCCTCCCTCCTGTTCTATCCACTGGTCTTCACTACCCCCCCCCCCTTCCCTTACTCTCCAATGCCCTCCACAGCATCCTCCCTCCCTCCCTCCCTCCCTCCCTCTCTCCCTCCCTCCCTTCTTTTGCGGGGGAGGGGAGGACCGTGTATATATGGTATTGTATGGCGTGGAGTATGATACGTATATTATTAGTATAGTGTATAGCATGACAGGAGGTGTATGTATGGTGTATAGCAAGGCAGGTTGGTGAGAGGGGGATGAGTGACGTGGTTGCGGGGGTGGGTGGTTGACGTGCTCAGCGTGTGGTTGTCAAGGGACCGTCTTGACTGGGACAAGCAGTTGGCTGGGCTTTTCGTTGTCCACCACGTCAACACTGACTAATTGTTGTTTACTACCGGGTTACGCACAAGAGTCCCGCCAGCTATCCTTATTATCATGTGATACCCTATGTGAGGTACTCTCTCTCTCTCTCTCTCTCTCTCTCTCTCTCTCATACACACAAACACCCTCCCCCACACACACCCACATACGAGTACATACACTCCTCCCTATACACATATACTACAGGACACTGCAGAACTTCAGGATGCTTTACAGGATGATAAGTAAGCTTTATTTTGTCTTTACGTAGAGTGAGTGTTATACTTCAGGGGAGGATAAAACAATTTCAAAATGGCGGGTAAAATAACTCCGGGTTGTGTAAGAGGGATATCGTTTTCATAACACCGTATGTAAATAAAACGTAGAACAGGTGGATTTTCTTTGTTTTGGTTTTTACGTGTGAATTGTCATTAAAAAGAAAGTGTAACTAGATCCCTGGCGTTATTACACACACACACACACACACACACACGTATGCAAATTACCTTTAAATATAGTAACTTTTATAATAAGAACCAATAACTTGCCTTCAGTCGACGTAAGATTATTTTCCCAAGTACGATTTTCTTCCCTCGTATAAAAACAACGAACTCAATATACGTAAAAAAATAGCCCCCTCCCCCCTCCCCCCTCCCCCCCCCCCAAAAAAAAAACAAAAAAAAACAAACAAAAGAAATGGGGCTATTTTTTTCTTCTTTTTTTTCTCAGGCTCCAAAGTCTAGTGAAAGAAAACTCTGCTCATGATTTCAATAGAGCATCAATTTCTTCTCTCGAGGGAATTCTATTTAAATGCTTTATTGAAATTTGAATATGCAAATCAAGTCCCGTGATTGGCTGAGCGGAGCAAGTTTACATTATGCAGGAAGGACTTAGTTAAGACTCTCTCTCTCTCTCTCTCTCTCTCTCTCTCTCTCTCTCTCTCTCTCTCTCTCTCTCTCTCTCTCTCTCTCAGCTCACACACACACATTCACAGACGCATTTTTCTTCCTATTCTTTTTATTCTTCCTGCTGTGCCCGCTGCCTCCCTTTATTCCTTCCTCCTCCTCCTCCTCCTCCTCTTCCTACCCCCCACCACCCCTTCCACCCTGGGAAAAAAAGTTTCAATAATTTTTTCTCTTCATTATTCATTGTACAAGGGATAGACTTAACCTCTTGTATAGGATAAGCGACTTAGTTAATACTGAAGGGGGTGGGGGAGGGAAGGGGGAAGGGGGGAAGGAGGAGGAGGTAGGGAGAGGGAGGGAAGGAGGAGCGAAGGGAGATTTTACTGATTATCTATCTATCTATCTATCTGTCTGTCTGTCTGTATGTGTAAACCGACTAACCATTGTTTAACGAACCACAGGTGAACCAAGATAACGAACCACGATAATGAACCACGCATAACGAACCACGCATAACTCCTCCTCCCCCCCCCCCAACATAGAAGGCTTCAAGGCTTCAAAACGCCATTCTTCAAACTTTTAACTACGAGAATAATTGAGTGAGACGAAGTTTTAAGGCGTTGATAGCATAAGAAATTCTGAGACCGTAGTTAAGAAGGCAAAAGGTGTGTGTGTGTGTGTGTGTTCAGGTGAGGAGGGGGGTTCAGGTATAGGTAGGTAGGTTAGGCAGGTGTGTGGTGGCGTGAACAGGTAAGTGTCTCGTGGGGATGTATTGATGAGGTATGGCAGCTCTCTCTCTCTCTCTCTCTCTCTCTCTCTCTCTCTCTCTCTCTCTCTAAGTGAGTGAGTGAGTCATAAAAGTGGTGTTTGTTGACTGGATGGTCTTGAAAATAGTGACTCCTTAAGTAACTGTTGTATGGGGTTGTAGTGGTGACTTCTTAGAATGGTGGTAGAGATAAGTGGTAGTTGTGGTGATAGTCTTAAAAATAGTTGTTGTTGTTAGTTGCTTTTAAAACAAACATGACACAACAAGCTTACCATTACCAGCGTGGCAACAGGTCCAACAACCCCGCCCCGCCCCGCCCCGCCCCGCCCCGTCCCATAGTACTCATCATACCTCCCCTCACAGGTGTATAATGAAGCTGGGATGTTACTTATTTCATTATAAGTTTGTGCCATCCTTGGGTGGGGAGGAGGAGGAGGGAGGATGGGTGAGAGAGGTAGGTGGAGGAGGATGGGAAGGGAGAGAGGGTGAAGGAGGAAGATAAGAAGGAGGATAGGGGAGAGTAAGAAGGGAGGGAGGAGGAGGAGGAGAATGAGGAAGAAGAAGAAGGAGCAAGAAGAAAAATAAGAAGAGAGAGAAAAATGAAAAAAAAGATGAAATAGGCATCAATAATCCCACAGGCCTAAAAAAATGAAGGAGAGAGAGAGAGAGAGGGGGGGGGGGCAGCAGGCGACTTACCCATCTCATACTATATCACCATTACAAACACCCCCCCACACCCCCCAACCCCCCCCCCACCCCTCCGTCCACCCCCCCTCTCCACCCACACCCCATTTTACAGTAATCTTGTTAATTATGACTAGAGATGTGTGTGTGTGTGTGTGTATGTATGTATGTATGTATGTATGTATGTATGTGTGTGGGATATTGGCACATATCCACACAAGACATAGAGGTATTGCTAGTCATTATCCCAGGTGTGTGTGTGTGTGTGTGTGTGTGTGTGTGTGTGTGTGTGTGTGTGTGTGTGTGTGTGTGTGTGGGTTACGCCCCGACAACTAACCCGGCACAGGTGACATTTTTTTAAGGACACAATATAAATTCATGGCTTAAGTTTGGAGGGAGTTTTATGAAGTTAGTCCAACATGTTGGCCCCGACGATATCAGCCCTGCCACCTACTATGAAAATCTACAAGGGGGGAGGAGGGGGGTGTGAGGGGGGAGGAGGGGGTGTGAGGGGGAGATAGATGAGATGGTGAGGGGATAAGGGGGGTGAGGAGGTAGGTGAGAGGATGATGGTGAGGGGGTGTAGGTGAGAAGGGAGGGGGAGGGAGGGGGTTATGTAAGAAAGTGAAGGGATGAAGGGAGGGAGTGAGGGAAGGTGAGGGGAAGGGAAGGTGAGACAGGTGTTATTACAGTATTACAAAGGTGATTAACTTTCACTAGTAACAGGTGTTGAAAGTTATACTGGGGGGGAAGTATGATATGGAAAGTGGTGTTTACCCTTATTAAAAGAAAGTATTTAATTCCCATGAAATATAAATTAATAGAGAAAGTATTGAAGAAAGTTTTAATCACGAGGAAAGAAAGTTTTAGAGAAAGTATTAAAGAAAAAAAGAAGATAAAGTACAAGATAAAATATTAATAGAAAGTATTACCCACAAGAAAAAAGAATTAAACAAAGTATTAAAGAAAGTATTAACTAGTAAGGAAAGAATTACAGAAAGTATTAAAGAAAGTATTAATCCTCAAGAAGAGAAACTATCACATATCTTGGGGTGAAAGTTAAGCAGCTCGAGAAACGCCAAATTAATTAAAGTTTTAAAAGTTGTAGTAAAAGTTTGTAATGGTCATGGGAAATAGTGTAAAGTGTGAGGGACATTACTACTTTTGTCTGTTATCTGTTAACGTCGTGTCTGTTAACTGTTATAATACAGTCTGTTAAATTCTTCGCCTGTGTTAAGTGTGAACTGGGTGGGTGTACTGTACTCTCCTGTAATACCCACTGTATTCTCCCTCTGTAATCTCTATTTAACCTAACTTAACCTAACCTAACCTAACAATTTAAAGGATGCTGTGAGTTAGGTAGATCCTCCTTCCCTATCCTTCCTTTCTTCCCTTCCTTCTCCTTCCCCTCCTTCTTTCCCCCTCTCCCCTCCCCCCCCGCCCTAAGGCCAGATAAGAGTCGTTTAAGTGTGTGGGACAAATATATTACATAATTGTGGTTTGAGGTGATTGTAAACAAGTCTGGTTATGTACGTGTTCTGAGTGAGGTAGTTTGTTTATGTCTTGTGTGTATTCAGGGTAGCGGAGAGGGGGGGGTGGGGGAGGGAGGGAAGGATGAGAAGGAAGCGAGGAAGGGAAAGGAAGGGAAAGGAAGAGGACTGTTCATGGAGGAAGGAATTGATCTTGGATAGAAGGATAAGGAAGGGGGGGGCTGGGGGGAGGAGGTAAGAGAGGCAAGGGCGGGAGGGAGGGAGTGGAGGGCGGCTAAGGGGTGAGGGGGAAAGGGAGGGAAGGAGAACGACAATGGATGACTCAACCACAGATACTCTTTAACAATTCTTCTATTATTTGCTTTTGTTATGATGTCTCGCCATACTATACCTCTTATATTAAGCCTCTATAGATGACGATGCTTAAATAATAGGGATGAGAGGGAGAGGGAGAGAGGGAGTGAGAGAAAGAAAAGGTGGAGATTTCGTGGTATACCTTAGATGACGTGTTGTTGTTGTTGTTGATGATGAAGACATGGCCATTATAGGAAGTTATTAAAACAGGGAGGCGGCTTATTGTTCACCAGAGAGGGTGTATTAATAGTGAGATGTTGCAAGTGTGTGTGTGTGTGTGTGTGTGTGTGTGTGTGTGTGTGTGTGTATGTGTGTGTGTGTGTGTGTGTGTGTGTGAAGGTACTATGGAATTTTTTCAGACAGGTTATGAAGCGTGTAATAATAATAATAATAATTCACGGTTTATTGAGATAACAGCCAAACGGGTGAAAATATACAATAAACTAAGACGATAAAATTTATATATAGTAAAATTGTGGAGTGAAAAACATAGTGAAAATAATAGATTAACTACAGGTTTGGTACTGTGGGAGCTGGTCTTATAAACATTCTTATGACTTGATAGTGGCGCCAACAAAGTCTTTCCCAGGGTGCTAAGGTCCCCTCTCCCCCTCCAGGTGGTCACAATCTGCAGATTTTTAATACATTCACCACCTGGTCCTGATGTGTCGTACACGGGGTGGTGGAAAGGGTTCTTGTTCCTCACCTGGTGGAGTAGGGAGTCGTTAATTCTCTCATGGTGTAGTTAGGAGTGTTGGTGTCTCTCTCATCCAGTGTTGGTGGTGGGTGTACGGCTAACCCTGGGTGAGTCAGGTCCGCGTCAGGTCACCATTGAATGCTATGCACCGATTGTCACTCTTTAATAATTGTTTCATTCGAGTTAAAATTGTCACTTTTGTACGTCAGTTGTGGGTTGACCGTCAGTCTTTCCAGTAGTAATTTGTAAAGTGTGGTCAGTCTTGGCTAGGAGGGGAATGTAGTCTCAGTTCAGTTATATTCAGTAAAATCGTCATACAAGTTTACATTATTTCAGCATGTATATAAATAACGCAGGTAAACAATGTATACATAGACAATACAGTTACACAAACAATATACCTAGACTGTGCAGGTATATAAACAAGGGTAAACAGTAACACAATTCAACCAGGGATAACCTTTAACCTCAGCCCACCAGCAAACTTAATTCCCGTATCAAACTTTTCGACACTAATTCCATTTTTTTTTAACGCTGATGAATGAGTGAGTGAGAAAAGGGGGGGGGGGGAAGATGAACTGTCTCATGTCAAGGTCGTAGGAACCATCATCATCATCATCATCATCATCATCTACACCGCCTGCCACCTGGGTTACTCAAGGGGGGTCAGTGTGTGTGTGTGTGTGTGTGTGTGTGTGTGTGTGTGTTATAAGGGCCCTCGGGGGGAAGAAAATACTGAGGTTTGTAAGATACTAATTAAAACTTTTTATTTTCGTGGTAGTTGAACTTTTTTTTTGGGGGGGAGGTAGAGGTAGGGGTGGGGAGGGGGAAGATGGGGGAGGGGTTGGAGAGGGGGGACGGGTTGGGTAGTTCCTCAAAGTACTACTACATCATCAGGAACCCGTCTGACAAGTTCTAAATATACGAGATATATTGGCGAGATAAAGAGATTTATTATCGTGATGTCTTACTATCGTTGGAGGTGGGAAACAGAGATGTGATACTTGCTTGATGGCAGGTGAGAGAGGAGGTGCGTAGAGTCTCTCTCTCTCTCTCTCTCTCTCTCTCTCTCTCTCTCTCTCTCTCTCTCATCCAGGTAAATCTTAAGATCTTTTATTCTGTTGTGTTCATGAGTAGACATACACACACACACACACACACACACACACACACTCACACACACACACACACACACACACACACAGCAAGACAGGTTAATTAACTTGTATGGGGTTCACTTCTCCCTCCTTCCCATATTCTATACCTCTTCTCCCTTCCTCCCTCATTCTCTTTCTCTCACCCCCCCCTCCCTCCAAGCGATTTCAACCCTCCTTCCCTTCCCCAGCTTAAACCCCCTTTCCCTCCCTCTCCTCGTCCAGCTTAAAACTCCCTTTCCCCTTCCAGCTTTAACCCTCCCTTCCCCTAACCAGCTTATTTCTCCCTACCAGCTTAATTTCCCTTCCAAGTTTAAACCCTCCCTTTCCCCTTCCAAGTTTAAACCCTCCCTTCCACCAAAACACCTAACTCTCCC
>CAUDMG010002102.1:1504191-1571691 GCA_958450375.1 Homarus gammarus
ATAGCTGGGATTAAATAACCGGGATACAGGCAATAACATAACATACCAATATAACATAATATAACAGACTGGATATTATACATTAAATAACTCGAATTATTCGGTAACATTACTTAACACTGAATTACTGAACTGTCCAATAACATTAGACAACATTAGTGAAATAACCTGTAATACATCACTTCAATAAGCATCCGAAATACCTGCAATAATACGTAATACAAAATATCCTGAAATACTCAATTACAGTATTCCAAATTACTGTATTATTCTGTAATGTAAATATTATCTAAATCACTGAATATGATCGTGATATTACACATAATACAGTACATGTAATTACTGCTTATATTACTGAAGAAATTACAGTATTATTACATTGTTATATAATTAAGCTTACCTGTGCTGTTTATTTGGAGTTAATATATATAGGTAAGTATCAAGTGACATATAGGAGTAATTAGTTGTATATTTAAAAGAGAAATGGAAAAAATATAGACTGTGATGTATGGACAGGTGTGTTGATAGGTAGGGCGTAATTAATAACAGGTGCTTTGTTGATAGGTAGGACGTAATTAATCTCAATCTATTTGTCTGTTTCTGTATATCTATCTATCTCTGTTGTCTGTCTGTCTATCTGTCTGTCTGTCTGTTTGTGTCTATCTACATATCTGACGTTCACCTCATTTCCTCATTAACTTAAGTCATTAAAGGCGTATTCTAGGTTACTAAATGTGTGTGTGTGTGTGTGTGTGTGTGTGTGTGTGTGTGATTTCGTAGTTTGGAAAAAAAAGGCATTTATTGTTTAGTATATTCAAGTATATTAATTTTCAACATACTCCAAACATACACCTGACTTCCTTATAGTATACTGAAGCATACCCAACTTCAGCATACCCCAGCAAGTATATACACGTCCTCCTTATAGTATACTGAAGCATACCCAACTTCAGCATACCCCAGCAAGTATATACACGTCCTCCTTATTGTATACTGAAGCATACCCAACTTCAGCATACCCCAGCAAGTATATACACGTCCTCCTTATAGTATACTGAAGCATACCCCAGCAAGTATATACACGTCCTCCTTATAGTATACTGAAGCATACCCACCTTCAGCATACCCCAGCAAACATACACACACACACACATATTATAATAAAAACAACATTACATAACTACTCAGCGAAGTTTACAGTAAGTCGTATAGAAAGAATTTTTTTTTTGGGCTTGGTAAAACATGTAATCAATTCTACAGTAAACAGCTGACGCGGCCGAGGCTCATAAACTAGCCGTGGTAACTGGATATCAGGGCGGTATGTGGGGTTAGATATGCCGAGAATGTGGAATAAAACGAGTCTTTCCAGTTTATGTCGTGGTGCGCCCGCTGGTTCTGACATAGAGAGAAAAATGGTAAATTGAAATACACGAGAGAGAGAGAGAGAGAGAGAGAGAGAGAAAAAAAAAAAAAGGTTTGTTTAGCTATATACGTGTGTTTTTTCTTTATAAAGTTATAGGGGTGAAGGAAGACAACCACAGCTACCACTATCTACCACTACAACTACCACCATTACCATCTGTCAACTACTACCACTATCTAAACCTCTACCACTTACCATCTACTACATGTTGTACCATCACCACCAAGACCATCGCCTACTACCATACTTCTACCACCACCACCACCACCTACCACTACCACCTACCACCACTACCCCCCCCCCCTCCTCAAAGAATCCTACCAACCATGAATTTTATCCACACAGGAAATAGATGTAGTGAATTTAGATGACTTATTAAAAACAGGTGAGGAGGCAGGTGAAGGGGGGCCAGGTGAAGGGGAGACCAGGTGATGGGGAGACCAGGTGAAGGGGGGGCCAGGTGAAGGGGAGACCAGGTGATGGGGGGGCCAGGTGAAGGGGGGATGTTCTTATAGTAGTGTTGAACAGCAATTCCTGTGTGTGTGTGTGTGTGTGTGTGTGTGTGTGTTTTTTAGGGTATTGCCAGTCACTTTCATTCTCTCTCTCTCTCTCTCTCTTACATTTTCTCTATCTCATTCTCTATCCCTTGTCTTTCTCATTCATTCTCTCTTCCCTCCCCTTTCTTTCTATCTCTACATTCTCCCTCTCCTCTTCCTCCTCCTCTTTCCACCCCTCTCAATCTCTCTTTTTTCCCCCTCATCTTTTTCTTTCCTCTTTTTCCCCTTGTCTCTCCCTCCCCACTTTACCCCCTTCTTCCTCCTCCCATTATCCTCCCCTCTGATCTCTTCCTCTCTCCTCTTCTCTCCCTTCTTTGCTAGTTATTCTCCCCATCTTCATTTTCTCTCCCCTATTCTCTACTAATCTCCCCATGCCTCCTATATCACTTCATCACCCCCCCCCCCTCCCCATAGAGTAGGTTAGGGGCGCTCTGTTTACCTGGTGAGGTAAGGGGAGACAGGTGTGGTGAGGTAATGAGGTGAGGGGAGACTGGTGAGGTGAGGGGAAACAGGTGTGGTGAGGTGAGGGGAAACAGGTGTGGTGAGGTGAGGGGAGACAGGTGTGGTGAGGTGAGGGGAGACAGGTGTGGTGAGGTAATGAGGTGAGGGGAGACTGGTGAGGTGAGGGGAAACAGGTGTGGTGAGGTGAGGGGAAACAGGTGTGGTGAGGTGAGGGGAGACAGGTGTGGTGAGGTGAGGGGAGACAGGTGTGGTGAGGTGAGGGGAGACAGGTGTGATGAGGTGAGGGGAGACAGGTGTGGTGAGGGGAGACAGGTATGGTGAGGTGAGGGGAGACAGGTGTGGTTAGGTGAGGGGAAACAGGTGTGGTGAGGTGAGGGGAAACAGGTGTTGTGAGTTGGTGAGGTGAGACAGGTGTTGTGAGGTACTGAGGTGAGGGGAGACAGGTGGAGTGAGGGGAGACAGGTGTGGTGAGGTGAAGGGAGGGAAGACAAGTGTGGTGAGGTGAGGTGAGGGGAAACAGGTGTGGTGGTGATATGAATTGTACTGTACACTAAAGCAGAACATTAAGAGAGAAGAAACACGATCCTTGTGTCAGGAAGTACAGCAGAAACAGCAGCAGTTACAGCAGGAGCAATACAGCAAGAGGTACAGCAGCCGCAGCAGGAGGAGGAGGCCCTGGCTCTCATGCCCACACTGTTGACTCAGTTCTCAATCGTCAGTTGTGAAGGAAATGTTGTACACATTTTGCCGCCACAAGTCCCTCCATCTGCAAGATTTAACCACCAAACAAAGAGGATGAAGAGCTGAGTCTACATTACTTTGTCTTTATTTATTATTCAAACATTGAAACGTATTGAGATGATTACTTATCAATTAACCAAACAGAGGAAGGTCAGCGAGGAGCACACTGCGTCATCCAGGAGAGGGGAGGCAGAGAGTCCTGACCAATCACATCTCTTTATTCGTTCCAAGAATGCTGATCCTTCCCGGCTAGACCAATGAGATGACTCACGGGAATATAGGTGGCCAATCATCTGTGAAGACTAGAGGAAAATCCCGCCCACAGCCGCTTAACCTTTATGATCAGCTCCTGACAATTGACGCCACTGAAGCGCAGACGTGGACCTCCTCCCCTCTCTCTCTCTCTCTCTCTCTCTCTCTCTCTCTCTCTCTCTCTCTCTCTCTCTCTCTCTCTCTCTCTCTCTCTCTCTCTCAATTGATCGATCGCTCCGGAAACCAATCACTCCCTCCAATACGTCGCCAACCATGGAATATTATGTCCAACTGAACCTGCATCGCCCCGATTGATTTTTTTTTCTCTCTCTCTCTCTCTCTCTCTCTCTCTCTCTCTCTCTCTCTCTCTCTCTCTCTCTCTCTCTCTCTCTCTCTCTGTCTCTCTCTCTCTCTCAGGCGAAAGACTATAGTGTGCAGTGATATGTAAAGACACGACACAAGGCGATGTTAATGGGAATCCTTGGCTGGGTGTTTCCTAGGGGAGAGAGGAGGAGGAGGAGGATGAAGGGTAGGTGTTGCAGAAGAAGGAGGGGGAGGAGGAAAAAGAAGGAGGAAGAGGAAAAACAAGGAGGAGGGGTAGGGTGGGAGTAAGAAGGGGGAGGAGAGATAGGGTGGGAAGAAGAAGGTGGAGGAGTAGGAGGTAGGGGAGGTAGAAGAAGGAGGAGGAGGGGGGGTAGGAGAAATAAGAAGGGGGAGAAAATATTCATGAAAGAAGAAGAACGGTAGTGGCAGCGTCTCAGGAAAATATTAATACAAGGTTGTCAGCTTACGAGGCAGGGCCATCCTTCCCTTCTCTTCTATACCGAGCCGGGCGAGTGTGTGTATATGGTGAGGGGGAAGGCCAGCCTGACGAAGGTTCCCCCTCTCCATCATACTGTCAGCCAGGCCAACACCTCCCATCATGCTGTATGCTGTGCCCTACGTGTGTGTTCAGAGGTTGTATGATTGTGTTCAGATGTGTTCTTAACCCGTTACACACACACACTACTACTACTACTACTACTTTGCTGTCACTCTGAATCGAGTATGACGATCATCCAGCTATGATACAATGCTATGAGTTATTAGGGATGTCACCTAGGTTGGTGAGTTTTGAGGTGACTGAAGAGGCCGATATGGGACCGGCAGGGTCGATCACAGATGTTGCACATGTGGAGGGCTCCATCTAGTGCGGGAGGGGCGGTGGAAACGTCTTTCCGGCGTTTGTGCTTGTCTGCCTTGTTATGCAGTCGGGCTAAATCGAAAGTATTGACACCATCTCGTATGGTCCTTCTCCAAGCAGTACTGTGTGGGGTCGATTTGGCACTTTTTCAGGTTTGTCTTAAGACTATCCTTATACCTTTTCAGTTGCCCGCCAGCGTTACGTTTACTATTCGTTAGGTGACTGTAAAGTAGCTGGTTTGGCAGTCTACTGTCGTCCATGTGGGTAATATGGCCAGTCCAGCGTAGTTGTTCATGGATAATGGTAGCCTCGATGCTTCTGCAGTTGGTGTCAGCGAGAATACTGGCATTTGTTCTCTTGCCTTCCCAGCTTTCTCGGAGGTTGGAACGTAGACTACGTTGAAGAAAGTTTTCAAGTGCCTTGAGGTGCCTCCTGTATGTGACCCATGTCTCGCTGCCATATAGCAGGGTGGGGAGGACCACTGCTCGATATACGTGTAACTTTGTAGATAATTTCAGCTCCCTACAGCTGAAGACACGGTTTCGGAGTCTGCCCAAGGCTTGAGATGCACATATGATCCGATGCTGAAGCTCTTCATCGATGTCGGCGGTGGTGGGTAACATTAGAGAGGGTAGTAGGGTTAAGGTGGGTGGCTGGTGGAGGTGTGGCTGAACCAGGGGCAGGCTGAAAAAGAATCTGAGTCTTACATCACACACACACACACACACACACATCTGTGAGGGAATTACTACACCACATCAGGCCCCTCATAACACCATATGTGAGGGAGTTACTATACCACATGATGCCCCTCATAACGCCATCTGTGAGGGAGTTACTACACCACGTGTCTGCTGTTCAACACCTCAGCGCACAAGATCTATGTGACCTCCACTGTAAACATTAATCTGTATGTTCATTGCATGTTCCTTCACCTTTCTCTAATGAAGGCTTTTATTAAACCACCATGTCCATGTATGTAATAAGTTATTTATGTCCAATGTATAGTTTCAGCCTTCGGGCTGCAGAACTTTTTCGATAAACCGTTAATTATTATTATTATTATCATTATTATTATTATTATTATTATTATTGTTATTATTATTATTATTATTATTATTATTATTATTATTATTATTATTGTTATTATTATTATTGTTATTATTATTATTATTATTATTACACACCATCACCATCATCATTATATTCATCATCATTTTCATTATTCTCTGTCCAGGTAACACTCATTCTCTCTCTCAGAAACAATTAACATTACCTGTGAGAGAGTTAGGTAAAGTGTTCAGTGCCTCACCTGTTAGATAGAGGTAGAGGACTCACGCACCTGAAGGTTTAATTACCACCAGGTGTTGTCAGGTAAGGTGGGTCTCAGCTGGCGGAAAGTGCGTCGATTTGGTAGTTTAGCGGCAGATAAGGTTAGGTTTAGTTTGGTTTAGTTTGGCACGTATACAATTTACCTTTAAAAATGAATGGGAGTTATCCATATATTCTCGCATTAACTCATTGAGTACGATGACTTAACCCTTTGAGTACGACACACACACACACACACACACACACACACACAGGTAAAGCAACAGGGCCCTAAGGAACTGTACAGGTGACTTCACTGAGGCATCACATAACAGCTGGTAACTCCCCTCCTTGTCCACCCACTGTAACGTATAGAGACGAGACTAAGTAGAAGTTAATGAAGACGGAGAAGAAACACATAACTATGATGTTTTTGTGTTAAATAACAACAATAAGAACAGCAAAAACAATAATAACAACAACAACCAATAATAATAATAAGAAAATATTAATAATAACAGCAACTACAATAATAATAATAATAATAATAATAATAATAATAATAATAAAATAATAATAATAATAATAATAATAATAATAGTAATAATAGCAACATCAACAATAACAGGAGGAATGTGTTTTTGTTGTGTTTTAGGTGTTATGAATGTTTTTGTATTTTATATATTGTATTTCTTACGACCCCAAAGTGTGAACGAGAGAGAGAGAGAGAGAGAGAGAGAGAGAGAGAGAGAGAGAGATCCTGACTAAACTTTATGGACAAATACAATTCAATTCTGTTTTACAATAACCAGACCAAAAATATATATATGTATGAAATTTTTTAAAGGGGCGTGGCATCTATGACGTCATCACCGCTTTGCCTGTGTTGAAGAAAGACAAAAAAATTAGTTGATGGAGGTGTGGGATAGGCTAGGAACACGCCAAAGTCACTCAGAGTCACCCATAGTCACTTATAGTCACTCAGAGTCACCCATAGTCACTTATAGTCACCCATAGTCACTTATAGTCACTTATAGTCACCCATAGTCACTTATAGTCACCCATAGTCACTTATAGTCACTCAGAGTCACCCATAGTCGCTTATAGTCACCCATAGTCACTTATAGTCACCCATAGTCACTTATAGTCACCCATAGTCACTTATAGTCACTTATAGTCACTTATAGTCACCCATAGTCACTTATAGTCACCCATAGTCACTTATAGTCACTCATAGTCACTTATAGTCACTCAGAGTCACCCATAGTCACTTATAGTCACCCATAGTCACTTATAGTCACTTATAGTCACCCATAGCCATTTATAGTCACCCATAGTCACTTATAGTCACTTATAGTCACCCATAGTCACTTATAGTCACCCATAGTCACTCATAGTTACCTATCGTCAGCCGCAACCAGCCTCCCTCACCCACCTCTTACACCCACACACCCAGACTGCTACACCCATACACCCACCCACCTCCCACTCTAAATTTAGTCACTCTTTACACCCACACACCTTCTTCACCCAGGTATCCAGACAGATCCTACACCCATACCAGTCACACACACACACACACACACACACACACACACACACACAAGCCGTATGCCAATGGGGGGAAATAAGTCACTTTAATTTACTATTGTATACCAGGTGACGAGAATGACATCCATCTTATATCGGGTTTACGTTACAGTGTGTTGACGCGTTGTATAAAAGACTCCAGTCAACCTTAGCGCTATTGGCCTTTGTTGTGTCTAAAGCCTGAAGCCGTGTCGAGAGTTACAGGATTCAGGATACTGTATTTATGTTGCTGTAAATTAGTTGTTGATGGTAGACGGTTCAAAATTCAAGATATGTACTGTAATTATGTTGCTGTAATTTAGATGTTGATGATCCTAGGTACAAACTACAGGATTCAGAATATGTACTGTACTTATGTGAAGATGGTCCAAGGGTACATATTACAGAATTCAGGATATATACTGTATTTCTTTTGCTGTAACCCAGAAAATGTTAGAGGGTACAAATGTATTTTATTTAGAATACTGTAGTACTTAGGTTTCTTGGGGTAAATGTATGTACTGTATTTATTGAGGTACAGTACTGTATTTTTGAGAGAGCTGTAGTACTTGAAAGCCTCAGTTGTGTTATTGTTGTTGTTGTGTTGTTATTGTTGTTGTTGTTGTTATGTTGTGGGTGTTTTTGTTGTTGTTGTTGTTGGTGTTTTTGTTGTTGTTGTATCAGTATTATTCTGGCTACATAAACTGTTTCTGTTTCATTTTAGACGACTTGTGTATTTGGAGATTGACTTGAGAGGCGGAATGTGATGTGAGAGGGAATTTTTAAGTGTGTGTGTGTGTGTGTAGATGAAATGTACACACAAACACACACACACACACAAACACACACACACACATACACATACACACAAACTCAGAGTCTCGTGGCTACAATCACAACCAGCAGCGGTGCGGAACAAGGGCTAGCATAGGATGGAGAGATGGGGGGGAGGGGGGGGGCAGGAGGTAGGGGGAGAAGGAGGGAGGAAGGGAGGGCCAGACTGAGGTAGGCGAGCCGCTCTTAATTCTAATTCCCCCCATTAATTCTCCATTAACTCCCCCGCTGAGAATTAACCCCCTCCCCCTTACCCCTACCCCCCCTCCTCCAACCCCATAACCCCCACCCTCCTGGACTATGAAAATGTCAGGTGGTCCCCCGCGCATAATGAATGAGTGTGTCCTTTGCTGCGTGTCACCATGAGTTAATTGTTCCTCTAATTGTGTGTACAGGATCTGTTCTATACCTGCCGTCGTCGACCTAACCTACCTGGCCTGTACCTCCCACGGTCTCTCCTCCCTCTCCCCTTTTCCCCCTCCCTTCCTTCCTCTCCATCTTCCCCTTCCTTCCCCTTTCCCTTCTAGTCACACCTGGTTCATTATTCACCTACCTGGATCACTCACTCATAATAGGTTAATTGTACTCTAAGCTTAGTCAGTAAAGTTGTTGAAGTAAAACACTAATCTTTTCCTCCTTTCAACCTGTTTATTTCTAGATCACACACACACACACACACACACACACACACACACACACACACACACACACACACACACACACACACACACACACACACACACACACACTCTCTCTCTCTCTCTCACCAATTTTCCAAAGTTTTTAATTATTTTTTTTCTATCTCTTCTATTACAACAGCTGTAGGATTTAAATTATCAAGACTAATTCGCCTGTACACATGGATCGTGGGGGTGTGTGGGGAGACGTGGGGGTGGGGGGACGTGGGGGTGGGGGTCACCTCTTCCTTGTATGATGACACGGAACTCATCAAAAGAGACGATTAGGAAAATTGAACTTATCCAAACTTAAAATTGGTGTAGGTCTATTGGTGTGTGTGTGTGTGTGTGTGTGTGTGTGTGTGTGTGTGTGAGAGGGAGGGTGTCAGCAAGGAGGAAGAGGGTGCCAGTAAAAGAAAAGAGGAGGAAGGGGGATGGTGCCAGTAAGGAAGGGAAGACGGGAGGAAGGGAGGGAGGAGAGTGCCAATGCCAGTGAGAGAGGGAGGGAAAGCGGGGGGGGAGGGGGGGGGGGGTACCAGTGAGGGGAGGGAGACAGAGGACGAGCTATTAACTCCCACTTAAAAAGCTTAATTAATAGCCAAATCCCTCCATTATCTCACCCAATTACCTCCAATTAAAATTTCACCCTACCGGAGCTGTGAGTTAGGGCGGCGGGCGTCGGGAATTAGGAAGTTAGACGATGGGATCAGGGTGTGTTGGGAGACAAGCTTATGACCCTGTGTTCCTCCCCCTAGCCTCCCCCTTTTTTCCCCCAGCCTCCCGTTTCCTCCACCTTTACTCCCCCAGCCTCCACCTTTCCCCTTTCCTCCCACAGTCTCCTCCTTTTCTCCCCAGCACCTACTTTCCTCCCCCGCAGCGCCGACTTTCTTCCCCCGCAGCACCTACTTTCCTCCCCAGCACTTTCTCTCCTCCTCCAGTACCTCCTTTCCTCCCTTAGCTTCCCCCTTTTTCCCCCAGCCTCCCCCTTGCCTCCCTCTTTTCTCCCCCAGCCTCCCCTTTCCTCCCCCAGCCTCCCCCTTTCCTACTCCAGCCCCCTCCTTTCTTCCCCCCGCCTCCTTTCCTCCCCCAGCCTACCCCAGCACCCCCTTCCCTCCCCTTCCTTCCCTTTCCTCAGCTCCTCCCACCCCCCCCCCCTCCCTCTCCTTGTCCTGGGCTAGACGAGGTGAGAGAGGAGGTGGTGGTGGTGGCGTGTTGTGGTGGCGTGTTGTGGTGGTGGTTGTATTGGTGGCTGTAGTATAGGGTGTATGGTCGTTGTGGTGGTTGTGGTTTATGGTGGAGTGTGGTTGTGGTGGTGGTGGTTTTGGTTTATGGTGGAGTGTGGTTGTGGTGGTGGTGGTTGTGGTTTATGGTGGAGTGTGGTGGTGGTGGTGATGGTTATGGTTTATGGTGGAGTGTGGTTGTGGTGGTTGTGGTTTATGGTGGAGTGTGGTTGTGGTGGTGATGGTTGTGGTTTATGGTGGAGCGTGGTTGTGGTGGAGTGTGGTGGTGGTGGTGATGGTTATGGTTTATGGTGGAGTGTGGTTGTGGTGGTTGTGGTTTATGGTGGAGTGTGGTTGTGGTGGTGGTAGTAATCTGTTTTGTATTTTTCGGTCTTCAACTCTGGACGTATATTTTTCTCATTAATTATTAAATATTCCTACGATTAGAGAGAGAGAGAAGAAAGAAAGAAAGAAAGAAAGAAAGAAAGAAAGATAAAGAGAAAAAGTGAGACACACATCACATTCTCAAAACTACAAATCTTAAAAAAAAACAAAAAAAACAACAACATTCTTTTCCTTCACCTTTTGCCTCTGCTGCCGGTGCCGGGTATTAGGCGTGAGGCAGCCATTAGTAGAGCAAGGGAGGGCACTAGTGGTGTCGAATGGCCCTCTGATAACGGTAATTCCTTAGTTGGTAATTAGCTTCGTCACTGAGAGTTAAAGATGGCGTCTGATGGTGGTGGTGGGGGTGGTGAGGGAGGAAGGGTAATTAGGGTAATTGTTATTTGTAAAGGAATTGGTGAGACACAGAGAGGGAAATACTATTCACTGTGACATTATATATATACATACATACATACAAATAAACAGACAGAGAGACAGACACAAAGAGACAGACAAACACAGACAGACAAAACAAGTGGTCATCCTCCGCTCTGGGTTGGTGATGATCTCCCAGGTATGGTCCTGACATTTGGTCCACCTGTTAATTATTTACCTTGGTCGTGTGTGTGTGTGTGTGTGTGTGTGTGTGTGTGTGTGTGTGTGTGTGTGAAGTGACAAGCAAATTACTTTAATATTTTGTTACGTTTCTACTTAATACTCAACTACTTTTCTCTCTCCACTTACTTTACTCTTATTTTCTCTATCTCTTTCTTATTTGAGAGAGAAGTAGATAAATAGATAGATAGATAGATAGACAGACAATGAGATGCTGTAGGTGTATTTAATTATAATTTGTAGTTAAATTATGCATTACAGGTGTTACAGGTGTTAATTGGTTTTTGTTTTTCTTCCAGGTAATGTGATGAACACCTGTGTTTACCTGTAGTACTGCTGGGTGTTACTGCATACCTGTCGAGGGAGGGTAGGTTTGTTGATGTGTGTGTGTGTGTGTGTGTGTGTGTGTGTGTGTGTGTGTGTGTGTGTGTGTGTGTGTGTGTGTGTTGATGCCTCCCGCGATAATAATCTTCATTAGGGCGATGCCAGTGTGGAGGAGAGAGCCGATATCCACCTGCTTGGCACATTAACAGGTGACACTATATTAATTGACAGCAGGTAAAAAAAAAATTAAAGAGATCACCTGAAGAATAAACAACCCTCAGTTTATTTCACCTGATGATTAACCACCTTAATCACTTACCTGTTGGAGGGTTAGATTAGGTTAGGTTAGTTTGGTTTATGTTAGGTTAGGTTGGGTCAGCATAAAGTTAGGTTAGGTTAGGTTAGTTAAGCGTTAGGTTATATTAGCACAAGGTTAAGTCAGATTAGTTAAGCGTTAGGTTAGGTTAAGTTAGGTTAGGTTAGGTTAGGTTAGTTAAGCGTTAGGTTATATTAGCACAAGGTTAAGTCAGATTAGTTAAGCGTTAGGTTAGGTTAAGTTAGGTTAGTTCAGCGTTAGGTTATATGAGCACAAGGTTAAGTCAGATTAGTTAAGCGTAAGGTTAGGTTAAGTTAGGTTAGGTAAGCGTTAGGTCAGGTTAAGTTAGGTTAGTTAAGCGTTAGTTTTGGTCAGCTTTCAGTAAGATTTGCATCATACATTATAATCATACATACAATTTCACCTTCAGCTCGATCTTACACAATAACCCTTATACTCCACAGTCATACATACAGTCATATCTTTAACTCAGTATCACCCAACACCATAATCACTGTTGGTGCATAAAATTGAACCAGATAAACTCTCATTTACTGGTGAACTGAGGCGGTGTGGGGAGTAGTGATTATTTCTGCTTGAGTACACACACCGTTTTGGCCTTAAGGAAGAGTATTGTGTGGGGGGGGTTTTGGTGGTCACATGATGATTCGGCACTATTGCTTGTTTCACTCTATGACTAAATAACTGTATGTTAACCTAGCCTAACCTAATCTAACCTAACCTAACCTAACCTAACCTAATCTAACCTAATCTAACCTAACCTAGAATAATGCTAACCTAATCTAACCTAATCTAATCTAACCTAACCTAACCTAACCTAGAATAATGCTAACCTAATCTAACCTAGCCTAACCTAACCTAGAATAATGCTAACCTAATCTAACCTAGCCTAACCTAACCTAGAATAATGCTAACCTAATCTAACCTAATCTAATCTAACCTAACCTAACCTAACCTAGAATAATGCTAACCTAATCTAACCTAGCCTAACCTAACCTAGAATAATGCTAACCTAATCTAACCTAGCCTAAATCCCTCCCCCCTCCCAGGTAAGAGATAGGGTGTTAAATCATCAGGTGAAATACGCTTGAGGGAGAGGGGGAAGGGGGGGAGGAACTAATTACCAGGTGTTCTCTTTTATCTTATGAGGTGTGTGTAGCATGTTGCAAGTGGTTGATGTAAATAATAATAAAACATGTTAATATCTGTTGTTAATGTTAATATGGTGATTGATGTGTGGTTAATGGTAGTCGGTGTGTGTAGCGGATTATAACGCAACGAGCTATAGTGTTGGAGTCAATTGCCTCGTTACGGTTGAATAGTTTAGGAGGAGATGAAGGAGGTATGGCCATGGGGGAGAGGGAGGTGGAGGAGGAGGTGGAAGAGGGTGGAGGAAGGGAAGAGGGAGGTAGAGGTGGTGGTGGAAGAGGGTGGAGGAAGGGAAGAGGGAGGTAGAGGTGGTGGTGGAAGAGGGTGGAGGAAGGGAAGAGGGAGGTAGAGGTGGTGGTGGAAGAGGGTGGAGGAAGGGAAGAGGGAGGTAGAGGTGGTGGTGGAAGAGGGTTGGGGAGGTAGAGGAGGGGGTGGAAGAGGGTGGAGGAAGGGAAGAGGGAGGTAAAGGAGGATGAGGAGATAGCGGGATTGAGGGAGGTAGAAGCGGTAGGGGGGTGGGGAGGGGGAGGAGGAGGAGGTAAGGGGACGGAGAGGGGAAGAGAAGAAGGAAAAGGGGGGGGGAGGAGAAAGAAGGAAGCTGAGAAGAAGGAAGCTGAGAAGAAGAAGAAGAAGAAGAAGAAGAGTTACCCCACATATAATTCCACATCTATAATAAAAATCAAAATAAAATCTCCGTAAATCAACCAGTTTTAATGTTTACTCTTTATTAAAAAAAAACCCAAGTTGGATTTAAGGTTTAATTTCATGAATGTAAATGACGAAATGTAATTACTATTAAGTGTCATTACTTTGGGATTAATTATGCATGGAACTCGAGATTTGCATCACTAATTAAGCCTTTACTCTTGAACAAACAGTAAGTGTACTTAATATGTCGGTAAATAGTCAAAAATAAATAAATAAATATATAAATTATTAAATAATTTTATTGTTCATTGAAATCGAATTATTATATGAATTTGATTATATTTGGTAATTATTATGATCATCTAAAGATTAGCCACCCCCAGCTTATTTAACCTTGGTAATTAAATAATCTAATGTTAACTGAGTGGGTTAGGTTAGCTAGGTTAGGTTAGCGTTAGGTTAGGTTAGCGTTAGGTTAGGTTAGGTTAGGTTAGGTTAGCGTTCGGGTGCTTAATCATCAGGCAAAAATAATTTGGGTGTTACAATCTCCAGGTGATCCAATAATCTATTCTCAGGTACCAATATTTACTCACCTGAAGACAAACCTTAAATAACTTATCTCCTTAAGCTTCAGTAATACACGACCACTAATTGATTATGCAAATTCATGTTAATTCTTAAATAATTGTCTAATGGTACATAATTATCCCCAGTCGAGGAAAATCATCTCACGTTTATTCAAAGTTGTGAATAATGGGTTGATGCTTCGTTGGTTCATTATAAGTTGTGGGGAATGGGTTGATGCCTCGTTGGTTCATTATAGGTTGTGGGGAATGGGTCGGTGGTCTCGTTGGTTCATTATCAAGTGAAGGAAGTAGTGTTGGTTCTTACCCGACAAGAACCATTTTCACAGAACCTGATTTTACTGTAACACAAGATTTCATTTACACAGACACAATCACAGGTACACACAGGTCCACTTACACAGGTACACACAAGTCCACTTACACAAGTACACACAGGTTCACTTACACAAGTACACACAAGTCCACTTACACAGGTTCACTAATGAACTTTAATCCCCCCACGCCTCCTGCCATCTCCCCCCACGCCTCCTGCCATCTCCCCCCACGCCTCCTAGTATCCCCCCACGCCTCCTGCCATCTCCCCCCACGCCTCCTACTACACCTACACCAAACACACCACCTCCCATACCTCCTGTCACACACACACACACACACACCTCCTCCTCCTCCCACGCCTTCCATGCCCCGAAGACTCGTCCATAAACCAAGGTGGATTTAATAATCGACCAAAGTGGTGGTGTGGTGAAGGACAGCGGGGCACCACCTCCACACCTGCCATGAATACTTCACCTACCTAGACCCATCCCAGGCGGCTGTGGACCCGTCAGTGACCAAAACCACTTGACCACCGCCCACCACCGGCTCACCACCCGCCCGCCACTCACCATAGGACACCTCAAGCACCACCACCACCACCACCTTCACCATCCCTCCGGTAGTCGTCTAAAAGGTCGTGGTTGCGTGTGGATTAAGGATGAGGTTTTGTGTGTATTGGAGGGGAACCACGGCATCAACATTGGGTCTACCTCATGTGCTGCTAGTGTCCTCCCCCCCCCCCCACACACACACCCACTAACCTACAGCCACCACCCCACACACAGCGACTACCCCACCAAACTACCCCCACAACCACGCCAACAGTCACCCCACACCTGCGGTCATGTAGTATAATTATTAATATTAAATCTTTATCGTCCACAACTTGGGAGTGTAACCGACCATCAGCGGGGGAGCCGTGCTGGGGTAGGGCTACAGTAGTCTTGGGCTACAGTAGTCTTGGGTTATAGTAGTCTTGGGTTACAGTAGTCTTGGGTTACAGTAGTCCTGGGTTACAGTAGTCTTGGGTTACAGTAGTCTTGGGTTACAGTAGTCCTGGGTTACAGTAGTCCTGGGTTACAGTAGTCTTGGGTTACAGTAGTCCTGGGTTACAGTAGTCTTGGGTTACAGTAGTCCTGGGTTACAGTAGTCTTGGGTTGCAGTAGTCTTGGGTTACAGTAGTCCTGGGCTATAATAATACACCCCCCCCCTTCATGAGTGATAATGGTGTTGTCTGGGTTAAGTTCAAAGCAATAGTAGTCCAACACCTCCTCCTCCATACCCAGGACGAACAGGCGTCTCTAGGCCATCCTAAAATAATAATAATAATAATAATAATAATAATAATAAAAATAATACAATGTGGTATACTGAAGTTATATACATTCCCACACTTAATATATTGAGACGTCCCCTTTGGTCAATATGAATCAGAAGTTTACATAGAATTTTATTATCGCGAAATTGATATGTGTAGGTCGTGAGTCTGAGGCGGGGAGAGTGTGGTGGTGGTGGTGGTGGTGTTTTTTAGAGGTTTATGATTATGGTTTATATGATTAGGTTTTATAAGGTATATTGTGGTTTATTTTTTTTTTTTTTTATAGTATTGTGTTTTAAAAGTTTATTGAATGGTATAAAGTTGTGGTGGTAATGGTGGTAGTGGATTATATAGTGTTGAGTGATGGTGTCTGTGTGTGTGTGGTGTTGAATCAGTTAATGGGTATGTCACTCACTCACTACCATTATCTGTCTGTCTCTCTTTTTTTCTCTCTTTTTTTTTCTCACTTTTCTCTCTCTCTCTTTTCTGCATGTCGTGGCGCCGCCGCTTGAAGTGATACATTAGGTTGTGGTCAATGTATATTTTTTTAACCCCTGTGTGGTGGATGTTAGTCGTGTTGTGGTTGTCTTGTCCGCCAGATCCTCCCCTTGAGGGATTCCGTGTGACAGGTGCCCTAGCCTTGTGTGGGTCCCTGTGTCCTAGGGCAAGTTTTCCTTCTGCTGCGCCTCCTCTTTCCTTCAGTTGTTCGACTTCCTCGTTAAGAGATGCTGCCGCTGGTGTAGTTTTTAATAGGAAGTATGGGTGGGCGGGTGGGTGGGCGGTCATGACTACAGGCTGAAGGAGGCGGTGAAGGAGGAGGAGGAGGAGCAGAAGCAGCAGGTTGACAGTGCCACCAGCGACAACCATTTGTTGACTCACACACGGCAGGTGGCGGCCGGTGATTGTCTTTTGTTTGGCGGGCGTTCGCATAGGGTGAATCCGCTCCCCATCCATCAACTGTCACGCATGATGATACTCTGGCTTGGCGGCTCAAATTACCACCTTACAAATGGGAATATTTTCTCACCCTCAATTGCTGTTGCGTGTGACCCAAACATCAATATAGTGGAGCGGCAACATTAAAAATGACCCGACCAATAGAATTCTGTCCCTGATTACCTACCAAGATAAAGTTATTTTGATCTTATCGCCAGAAACAGTAGGATGAAGGGGGCTCTCTCTCTCTCTCTCTCTCTCTCTCTCTCTCTCTCTCTCTCTCTCTCTCTCTCTCTCTCTCTCTCTCTCTCCCATGTCTGAGGGTTGGTGACCACATCCCTCCACTTTATTTTCGGACTGCGTTAACTAATCCTTCTAGGTTAGGTTACTTGTATAGGCCTATATTATTTTCTATGAAAATCTATGGGTGCCAAGGTAACCTCACTGACCCTCCCCCTCCTCACCCCTCCTCACCCCTCTCTTCACCTGCATTGTATCTTCTCTCTCTATTTCTCTCCTTTCCTCCCTACCTGCCTTTAATCCTATCCTCCCTCCTCTCTTCCTCCCTTCCCACTCTTCCCTCCCTCCCTTCCCACTCTTCCCTCCCTCCCTCCCTACTCTTCCCTCCCTCCCCCTTTCCCTACCTCCCACCATCAAGACTCAACCCCTCTCATTCCCAGGGACAGTGTGGCTGGCTCCCGTGTACACTGAGGCAGCAGCATATGTTGGACAAGTACCTGGGCGGGGAGATCCTCTAGTCTGATAATCTGACGAAGGCTCCCCCACAAAAACACTCTCTATACCTGAAGGAGATCGTGATTACCCGGGCACCTGTAGAGCCGAAGGTGGTCATCTACACACACACATACACTAGTACACGAAAGAGACGTACAACAAGAATATTAATTAATATTTATAAAGACGAGAGAAGCTTAAGGTAAATCTGTCAATAATGATAACTTGGAGGGAAATAAACAAGAAATATAAAGAAAATGAAGGAAAATGGAACTAGAGAGAGAGAGAGAGAGACAGAGAGAGAGAGAGAGAGAGAGAGAGCAGTTCGTCTCTCTAAACAAGATAAAACAACAGAAAAAATAGAGAAGGACAACAGTAAGAAAATAACAGAGACAACAGGGGGGAAAAAAAGTTAATATATCTCACAACGGTTGATGATCTCTCTCTCTCTCTCTCTGTTGAACGGTTCTGAGGCAACGGTGATGGATGGGGAGAGGGGGTGGGGAGGGGATGTGGGGAGAGTAGTGGTAAGGGGGGTAGGAATAGTGGAGGATAGATGTGGGAGGAGAGGATGGTAGGAGTGATGTGGGGAGATGAGGAGATAGGGAGAAAGGTAGATGTGGGGAGGGGAGATCGTAGGAGTGGGTGGGGGTATACGGGTAGGGAGAGTAGAATGGGAGGGGAGGGGAGGGGATGGGTAAAAAGTAAGGTGGAGGGGAGGGAGGGTAGAATGGTGGGGGAGGGGGGCAGGTCGATAGTAATGGCTAACACTGTAACACCTGTAATCTACCTTAAGTTACCTGTATCTTACCTGTTCTTGTGATTAATTAACCTTTTAAAACATTGTTGGATTACTTGACTTTGCCATTGTTTTTATACCTGTGTAGTTCTGCTTCACACACACACACACACACACACACACACACACACACACACACACACACACACACGCACGCACTAGTCATGGGTGGCCTAATAACTTCAAATTAGTCACATCATGTAAGGCGTGTCTCCATATCTCATAATATTAAATTCATCTGACACGACATCATCACTACCATCACCTTCACTGCCACCATCTCTACCATCACCATCACTGCCACCATCTCTACCATCATCACTACTATCACCATCACTGCCACCATCTCTACCATCATCACTACTATCACCATCACTGCCACCATCTCTACCATCATCACTACTATCACCATCACTGCCACCATCTCTACCATCATCACTACTATCACCATCACTGCCACCATCTCTACCATCATCACTATTATCACCATCACTGCCACCATCTTCTACCCCCCACCATCGTTCTCTTCCACTACCATCATCATCTTCTACCTTCACCATCACACCCCCCCCCACTACCCCACCCACCATAAAACAAACACCCCTACAAACCACAAACAAACAATAAAACAATAAAAAACAGACAACTACAAAACAAGTAAACAAACAAATAAAACTATCATATCTATTCTTGGATAGTAAAATAATAATAATAAACTATCCTATCCTTACACACACAGCAAGTTAAGGTCACCATCTTGAATTGGCAACAGTATGCATGTGAAGTAAGGTCACCATCTTGAATTGGCAACAGTGATAAATCTGTCTGTGTATATATATATGTGAAGGCAATTGTAAGTTGTACTGATGCGCTTGACAGTGTGACCAATGGTAAAGTTATGCTTGTATCTCACGGTAAGAGAGATGAAGCCATTAGTCTTATGTAGGAGCGTTACTTCTTGTCACGGGTGGGGGGGTAGAGGGGTAGGGGGAGGGGATAAGACTAAGAGAGAGAGAGAGAGAGAGAGAGAGAGAGAGGTAGTGGAGGGGGGGGGGGTGAGGGAGGGTGTCGCATGAGTAGTGATTATAATGTAAAGAGGTGAACGGTTAATGAGACGCGCACCTTGAAATTGGTTGTTATGTAAGAGGGCCAGGTAGGTAGGTTAGGTTTTTGGGGGTGTAGGGGGAGGCGAGGGGGCTTCTTCTTCTTCCTCTCCCTCATTTCTCCTCCTCTTCCCCCTTTCCTTCCCCATTCCTCATGCTTTACACCCCTTACATCCACCACCTCACCCTCCACTACCGGTAAGAGAAGCGAATGAATGAATAAAAGAAACAGCAAATAAATTAGAAGTGAAGGATAGATGAATAAATGAGAACTAAGGAAAAAATATGGAATAACTTAATAAATAGTCCAACAAACACACACACACATACATACTTCATGTAGATCCACAATGGAAACGTGGATGAGATAAATCTTGATAAGCTCTCTCTCAGTCTTTGTAATTCAGTTGCCTCTGAAGATGTCTTGAATAAAGAAGAAAGCTAAGGTTCTCCCTTTTCCCTGTGGGATTTTATTAAGACATACATACTTATGTAATATATATATATATATATATATATATATATATATATATATATATATATATATATATATATATATATATATATATATATATATATATAATCAACGACCTCACCAGCAAGGAATCGAACCCTCGACCTACTGGGTGTGACTAGGGAGCGATTACCGGCTAGGCCACAAGGACACAAAAGCAGTTCTAGACTCTGTTATATTTCACACAAAGCCTGTTCATCGAGCTGATGGCGCCGTGAACCTCATTGGGAAACTGCCCGTGCCTCTTATGTGGTGTCAGTAGCATTTTACCGAATCCAGCTGGTATGAAACGCGAGGTACATATATATACTTCATTTTTAGTCCATTTTATTTATTTATTTATTTATTCAACAAACAAAGGAACAAACATTCACTCCAACAAACACACGCACAAACAAACACTCAGTACAGATGCTATAATGCCCCTCCATCAGGGTCGACATAAAGACACAAGCGTTGAGGATTGAAGATATGGAGGTGTAGCACGCCATGTGTGTGGGCGGGAGGGAGGGAGTTGTATGTATGTATGTGTACTGTATGTGTGTGTATGTATGTATGTATGTATACTGTATGTGTGTGTGTGTATGTATGTATGTATGTATGTATGTATGTATGTATGTATGCCTTAGGAACAACAGACCGAATTATTTGTAAATATTCTCCACCTCTTGCCCCAGACACATCAGACATATACAGACAAATTAAAACGGTCTCCGTGTTGTCTGGTCTCCACTCAGAGCTTCAGGTCGTCCTCCAGCACACTCCTCAAGAATCACTCGAGCCAATTAGTGCTCATCTTGGTGCTAGAGGGGATGAGAGGTGAGGGAGGGAGGTAATGTATAATTAACTTAGTTGTTTTAAGGCCTTCACCATCTATCTTTCTCTCACACACCCAAAAAAAAAAAAATAGAATTTGTTAAGTATGGATAAGTTCATATTTGCTTTTGTACGTGTTGTTTGATGGAGAGAGAGAGAGAGAGAGAGAGAGAGAGAGAGAGAGAGAGAGAGAGAGAGAGAGAGAGTTCTTGGACTCGTACTGTGGTTGTTGGACCTCTTTGTTGGGAAAAAGAAGACGTTATATAATGTTATTGCTGCGCTTCAACAACTAAGGTCTTTAAGTACATACCAAGCTTACTAATTACACTATTCCATGACATACCTGTAGGTCTCGTATACACTTGGTGGGTCCCGTGCACACCTGCAGGTCTTGTACACGCCGGACAGGTAAGGTGTGCACACCTGTACACGCCAGGTAGCTGCAGGGCGTGCATACCTGGCTGGCTGCACGTTAATGCGTGTTGCGTTAATTTCAGGCGAATAATTGATTCATTGCAGGTGTTAGTGAGGCCAATTTCAACTCATTATCTCTTTTGTTATGGGCGAGTATCATGTGAGGCCACGATCAGTGTCTTGCGAGGCCACGACCTGTGTCATGTAAGGCCACAACCTGTGTCATGCGAGGTCACCACGACTTGTGTCTTGCGAGGCCATACAACTACACAAAGATAATATATAGAGAGAGCTTGACTACTTGACCTCCCCATAATTCATGTTAACATTAATGTCTGGGATAAATAAGGTCATCCCACAGCCCAGGTCAACCCGTTCCCATGGAGACCAAAACGGAGGGTCGTAAATCACGGAAATCTGGAGGAAAGGATTATTGGAGTCGTCTCTAGATGTTCCTTTGTTTTGTTTTGGGTGGGGGTGGGGGTGCTGTGGAAGGGGGGCTCGGGGGGGTGCTGTGGTGGGGGTAGAGGTGGGGTTGCTGTGGAAGGGGGGCTCGAGGGGGTGCTATGGAAGGGGGGCTCGAGGGGGTGCTATGGAAGGGGGGCTCGAGGGGGTGCTGTGAAAGGGGGGCTCGAGGGGGTGCTGTGGAAGGGGGGGCTCGAGGGGGTGCTGTGGTGGGGATAGAAGTAGGGTGCTGTGGAAGGGGGGCTCGAGGGGATGCTGTGGAAGGGGGGCTCGAGGGGGTGCTGTGAATGGGGGTAGAGGTAGGGTGCTATGGTGAGGGAAGAGGTGGGGTGCTGTGGAATGAGGGCTCGGGGGGGGGGGTGCTGTGGTTGGGGTAGAGGTAGGGTGCTGTGGAAAGGGGTGTCGCGAGGGAGGGGTGCTGTGGTGAGGGATAGGGGTTGGGGGGAGGGTAGGATGCTGTGGAAGGGGGATTCAGGGGTGGGGGGTGCTGTGGTGGGGGTAGAGGTGGGGTGCTGTGGAAGCGGGGGGAGGGAGGATGCTGCCATGGTTAACAGACGGAAATTTTTGTTGGTTTCTGTTATTGTGTTCACAGACAAACAACAAACACCAAACAAACAGCCCATTGCACACACTAGCCAATCAACACACACCACATACTCAAACATAAGAACAAAAGGTAAATTCAACCTTATGAAGTCATCACAATGGTATTAATCTCCTTTTACCTCCAGGGCATTACACTGTGGGGGAGGGAGGTGTGGGGGGGGGGGGGGTAGGTGGAGGGGCGGGGAGGGGAAGGGAGGGGAGGTTAGGCTGGATATTTTATGGGGACTGTGGAGTACTGACGCACTTTGGAGGAACTCTGACGCACCTTGGAGGAGACTGACGCACTTTGGAGTAGCTCTGACGCACCTTGGAAGAGAGCCTGACGCACAGACAATACTTATTAATTTTATAGCTCTGTGGGACCACCTGAAGATTAGCTCCCCACTCTAGCTTATTACACGTGATGATAGACTACACACACACACACACACACACACACACACACACACACACACACACACACACACACACACACACACACCGGGGAATTGTTTCAGATTAACCTAAGTTGATCTTGCCAAGTCAGCTGGTAGTGTGTTGTGTGTGTGTGTGAATGTGTGTGTATGTGTGTGTGTATGTGTGTGTGTGTGTGTGTGTATGTGTGTGTGTGTGTGTGTGTGTGTGTGTGTGTGTGTGTGTGAATGTGTGTGTGTGTGTGTGCGTGTGTGCGTGTGTGTGTGTGTGTGTGTGTATGTATGTGTGTGTGTGTATGTGTGCGTGTGTGTGTGTGTGTGTGTGTGTGCGTGTGTGCGTGTGTGTGTGTGTGTATGTGTGTATGTGTGCGTGTGTGTGTGTGTGTGTGTGTGTGTGTGTGTGTGTGTGTTAAAGTGTCACTCTATCTGATTCCGTTATCCAATATGGGTCTCCAGTTCAGTCATTTTGGATTTTCTGATCATTGAGGCTAAGTTTCTTCACCTGTACAGTAGAACTTTTATTTAACGGACTCTATGGAGAGGAATGTCCGCTAAATAGAGGATCTGTTAAATATGAAACCTCCATTTATCGGATTATATGTGTACATTTCCTTAGTAACCAACATAGACGCACATGTATAGAGAAATAGACGCACATGTATAGAGAAATAGACGCACATGTATAGAGAAGTAGACGCACATACTGTAGGTACACCTTGCTGGGAGGTATAGAGCCGCCGCTGTGATCTCAGTAAATAAAAGGTTGATTGATTGATTTTGGTAATTGCAGTTAATTTTTGCTCATAAGGTCGAGTGATTGATAGCACTGTGTTGCATGAAAGAGGATAACAAGCTTGTGAGCGGAGATAACGACACTAATAACAGGCTCTTGTTATGAATTTATGACCAGTGAAACGGTGGCCGAGATAACTGTGGTAGTGAGTGGTTTTGCCTCGCCCTGTTAGTGGTTGACAGTCCTCTTACAAGCTGACAGCAGCCTCACTATTTCACTTGGAAGCTGACAGCCGTATCTTCATGCGCTTACAAGCTGCTAGCCACTTCTTCTTTACTCCACTGAGAAGCTGACAGCCGCCTCCCTAGTTTACTTATAAGCTGACAGCCGCCTCTCTTGCCCTCTCATATGCTGACAACCTCCTCTCTTGTCCTCTCACAAGCTGACAGCCTCCTCTCTTGCCCTCTCACAAGTTGACAGCCTCCTCTCTTGCCCTCTCACAAGTTGACAGCCTTCTCTCTTGCCCTCTCACAAGCTGACAGCCTCCTCTCTTGCCCTGTCACAAGCTGACAGCCTCCTCTCTTGCCCTGTCACAAGCTGACAGCCTCCTCTCTTGCCCTGTCACAAGCTGACAGCCTCCTCTCTTGCCCTGTCACAGGCTGACAGCCTCCTCTCTTGCCCTGTCACAAGCTGACAGCCTCGCCTACTGATTGATGTTAGTAATACTGAATAGCTATTATAAAGATATATTTTAGGAGGCCTTTGGCAACACTGCAATTCCGTAAAGTTCTTGTGGTTGACAGTAAATGATGGCGTTGGCAACACTCCTCACCCCGCAAAGTTACAAATGAAGGAGGCGGCGATTGTGGGCGGGTAACATGGGCGTGTGGACAGGTAGCGTGGGCGTGTGGGCAGGCATCGTGGGCATGTGGACAGGTAGCGTGGGCGAGTGGACAGGCATCGTGGGCGTGTGGACAAGTAGCGTGGGCGAGTGGACAGGCATCGTGGGCGAATGGACAGGTAGCGTGGGCGTGTGGACAGGTAGCGTTGATGTTGCGACAGGTAGCGTGGGCGTGTGGACAGGTAGCGTGGGCGTGTGGACAGGTAGCGGGGTGGGAGCACGACTTGAGCACCAACAAGCAAGGGGAGCGTGAGGGCGTGAGGGTGGGCGGCGAAGTCGTGTCCCTCAACAATCTCTTACTCACACGACCTCTCTCTTGCCAACACCACCCTGCCAACACCACCCTTCACGACCTCCCTCCCCTGCCAGCACCACCCTTCACGACCTCCCTCCCCTGCCATCACCACCCTTCACGACCTCCCTCCCCTGCCATCACCACCCTTCACGACCTATCCCCCTGCCAACAGTACCTTGCACGACCTCTCGCTTGCCAACATCACCCTGCCAGCACCACCCTTCACGACCTCCCTCCCCTGCCATCACCACCCTTCACGACCTCCCTCCCCTGCCAACACCACCCTTCACGACCTGTCTCCCCTGCCAGCACCACCCTTCACGACCTCCCTCCCCTGCCAACACGTCAGTTTCACGCCATGTTGTTTACATTGTTTATATATCAGTGGTAAGCAGTGTCTCTCGCCCGTGTTAGGTCAGGTTAGGTCAGGTAATGTTAGAATTAGTTAGGTTAGGTCAGGTTAGAAATAAGTAAGGTTATGTTAGGTCAGGTTAGGTCAAATTAGAATTAGGTAAGGTCAGGTCAGGTTAGGTTAGAATTAGGTGAGGTTAGGTCAGGTCAGGTCAGATTAGAATTAGGTTAGGTCAGGTTAGGTTAGGTTAGAATTAGGTCAGGTCAGGTCAGGTCAGAATTAGGTCAGGTCAGGTCAGGTTAGAATTTGGTAAGGTTAGGTTAAGAAGTAGTAATATTCAGTGGTGTGAAGCGACTTTATTGTACATAGTGGAGAGGGGGGAGAAAGAGAGGGTAGGGAAGGGGTAAGGGAAAGAGTAAGGAAAGGGGAGAGGGAAGGAGTAGGTCGAGGGGGAGATGGTAGGGAAGTTGGGGAGAGGGAGAGTTCGGGGGAGGGGGGGGGAAGAGGTCAAGTGCCTCCCATATATGGTTTACCTCCACCCTCCATTCCCCCAACCCCCCTCCTTCCTCTACAGTACCTTCCTTCACCCTCCTCCTCCTCCATCCTCCTTCACCCTCCTCCTCCATCCTCCTTCATCCTCCTCCTTTCAACATTTACGAGGCTCCTCTTTCCTCTCCACCCCCCGCTCCTACGTCCACCCCCCCCCCCCCCACCACCATCCTCCCTGCCTTAATAAACTTAGGGGAACAAAAGCAGTGAAGCAGGTGATTATAGTCGCCCCTTCCCCCCTCCCCACTCCCTTCCCCCCTCCCCACTCCCTCCCCCCCCACCCAGACTAGCTCCCTGTCGTGAAGAGGCGGTGCAACAAGAGTGGGGGTAGGGGAGGGGGTGGATGGGGGCGAAGATGAATGGATGAGGGGGGGGATGGGTGGAGGAAAAGGGGTAGGGGTGAAAGGGGGGGAGGGAAGATGTAGAGGAGGGACTTAGGAATGACCACCACCACCACCACTACTACCACCACCACCACCACTACCACTACCACTACCACCACTACTACCACCATCTACTACCACCACCACCACTACCACCACCACTACCACTACCACCACCATTACCACTACCACTTCTACTACCACCACCACCACCACCACCACTACTACCACCACCACTACCACCACCACCACCACCACCACCACCACCACCACCACCACTACCACTTCTACTACCACCACCACTACCACCACCACCACCACCACCACCACCACCACCACTACCACTTCTACTACCACCACCACTACCACCACCACCACCACCACCACAACCACCACCACCACCACCACAACCACCACCACCACCACCACCACCACCACTACCACTACCACTACCACTACCACCACCATTACCACTACCACTTCTACTACCACCACCACCACCACTACTACCACCACCACTACCACCACCACCACCACCACCACCACCACCACTACCACTTCTACTACCACCACCACCACCACCACCACTACCAATGTTAACTCTACACCTCACACTGTTGTTAATAGATGGCAGCTCAGGTCACTTGTTGCTTGTCGTGACCCTATCTATCTATCTATCTATCTACTGTACATACACATCCACAGCCACACTTTATAGATAGAGAGAGAGAGAGAGAGAGAGAGAGAGAGAGAGAGCCACATTATAGGGCTCTATTATTCCTCTCAGGTGTTGAAGATAATTACTGGCAATTTTTCCACAAGTATAAACCACTGTTAGAGTCTTATTCCTGGGGGGGGGGGAGGAGGGTTGGGGGGAGGGGTGATATGGTGGGGAGGGAGTGTGGGAGGGGAAGAGGGGGGTGATGTGGTGGGGTGAGAGGGGAAGGAGGGGTGATATGGTGGGGAGGGAGTGTATTTCAGGAGCTATACATATTGTATATTTACCTTTATATACATTGATCTGTATATATTTATGTGTATGTGATATATTATGTAGATTTTTATGTATTTTATATGCAGGTGAACTACTGAGAAATAAACACGAATTTATGTATGTATGTATGTTTGTATATATGTATGTATGTATGTATGTATGTATGTATGTTTGTTAATATAAACTACATACAAAATCAAACAACAAGGAGCATACAAACAAACACACACAAACAAACAAACAAACAGTTATTTCCTTCCTCATCAGTAACAAAAAAAAGTCACATAGTTATTTTTAAATATTCAAATCTAATCAAAACTAATCATTTGTTATTATTATTACAATCCGCTTCAACCCTGACTGGCCAATCTTCCTCCTCGCTCTCACCCATTACTGATTCATATTTCATTTTAATACATATTCTTTGTATAGGTCAAGACACCGGGGGAGGGCAGTGTTTGTTGACATTTTTTCATATTAGTTTTGAATAGCCGAGTGTGTGTGTGTGTGTGTGTGTGTGTGTGTGTGTGTGTGTGTGTGTGTTAGACTGGTAGCAATTGGAGCGGTCAGTATCTCATTGGTCAGTCATAGCTTGGTTCACGTAACACACATACATACATACATACATACATATTCAATATACAGGTTGTTGTTGTTGTGGTGGTGGTGGGATGTGGTGGTTGTAGTGGTGGTTAATGGTGATGGTAGGTGTAGAGAGGGTGGTAGTGGTGGTAGAGATGGTGATAATGGTTGTAGAGATGGTGGTAGTCGTGGTAGGAGGGGGGGGGGGTGGAGGGTAGTTGTTGTACCATTACTCCGACCTGTACCGTTCTACCCCCATGACCTGTGACCTGTACCGTCCTACCCCTCTAAACTTTGACCTGCACCGTCTTACCCCTCATGACCTCTGACCTATATCGCCCTACCCCTCATGACCTCTGACCTGTACCATCCTACCTCCTTGACCTCTGACCTATACCGCCCTACCCCTCATGACCTCTGACCTGCACCGTCTTACCCCTCATGACCTCTGACCTGTCCACTGAACTATTCGCCCCGTTTCCATCGCCCCATCTTCCCCCGTCACCTCTTTCCCTTCGTCGTCCCCCCTGTCACCCCGTCTCTCTCTGAACTACAACACCGGAAAATTGGCCTCCCGTCTACCTGGTGTCCCCTGACCTACCATACACCAAGATTACCTGTCTATCTACCTGTCTACCCGTCTGGGAGGGAGGTAAGGATGCCAGCTGCCCCGCCCCTCACCTGTATCGCGAAAATGAGGAGGAGAGTGCAAGGTGGTGGGGGTGGTTGTGGTGTGGGAGGGGTAAAGATGTGGTGTGGTTTATTGGGGGGGGGGCACAGGGATGTGGTGGGGGGCTGGGGATAGTGTAAGGTGGTGGTGTGGGGCACGGGTGTGGTGGTGTGGGTGTGGATGTAGAATGAGGTGGAATGAGGTGATTTGTTACGTGTTACTGAGTGTTACTTGTGAGTGTTATGTGTTACTGAGTGTTACTTGTGAGTGTTATGTGTTACTGAGTGTTACTTATGAGTGTTATTTGTGAGTGTTATGTGTTATTGAGTGTTACGTGTTACTGAGCGTTACTTGCGAGTGTTACGTGTTACTGAGTGTTATGTGTTACTGAGTATTACGTGTTACTGGGCGTTACGTGTTACTGAGTGTTATATGTTACTGGGTGTTACTTATGAGCGTTATGAGTGTTACTTGCTTTTCAGTTTTACGAAGCTGTATAGTGATTAATTCTATGTCTAGCAGGTACAACAATTACTAGCAGGCAGGTACAACAATTACTAGCAGGCAGATACAACTATTACTAGCCAGGCACAACAATTTTCAACAGGTACAACTATCTCCATCAGGTGCAAAATATCTATCTACCACGATTCTACAAAGATTGGACCACATTTTTTCTCCCAGGTACAAAACTACGAGATACAAGGTGGTCGAGACTACCTGGCGGCCGCACCTTAACTAGTAATTAACTCCTAGTACAATCATGCTGTATTAAGTAATTAAGAGAACTGGACCATACTGCACTTGGTTCATTAGAGGCCAGTGTCGTTATGCGTTATTATGTTATTAATTAGAGGGGTCACCTGTGATTTATGGAGTAATTAGTGAGGAGGAGACAGGTAAATAGATGTGTGAAGGAGAAGCATTTGTTGTTGTTGTTGTTTTTTTCTTCTTTTCGGGAAGTGAGACATGTAGAGATAGGCTTGTTGACAGGTGTATGCAGGTATCTGGTTGACAGGTGTATGCAGGTATCTGGTTGACAGGTGTATGCAGGTATCTGGTTAACAGGTGTATGCAGGTATCTGGTTGACAGGTGTATGCAGGTGTCTGGTTGACAGGTGTATGCAGGTATTTGGTTGATAGATGTATGCAGGTATCTGGTTAACAGGTGTATGCAGGTATCTGGTTAACAGGTATGTGCAGGTCGTCGGTTAACGAGAATTGCACAGAATTACATTGAGCGGAGCTGTACAGGATCTCATTAAACTGAGCTATAAAAAATCTCATTAACCTTAGCTATACAGGATCTCACAAAGCTGAGCTATACAGGATCTCATTAAGCTGAGCTATACAGAATCTCATTAAGCTGTCCTGTACAAGATCCCATTAAGCTGAACTATATAATAACCCATTAAGCTGAACTGTATGAAATTTGGCATAGTAAGCTTGAATGACTTACTCTGGCGGGAGAGAGATGAGAAGTCACTCTTTACCGTTCGACTCCCACTTGAACACCCCCCACCCCCTCCCCCCCCCAAAAAAAAAATATCTCCACCTAATCCTTTGACACACACACATACACACACACACACACACACACACACACACACACACACTTGCAGTTACAGGATAATTTGTATTGAAGAGCCACGATACAGTTACTACAAATAGGAACAAGAGAAACCCCCCCCCCCCCCAAAAAAAAAATGCAATTAAAAATAATGGACTTAAATTACACTAGCGTTGTCTATTGTACTGTTGCTTGAGGCTGTAAGGTGGGTGAGGTACAGGTGATGGTACTCGTTGTTTATTTACCCCCGTAGATTGGTAGAGATTGTCGTTTGTGTGTGTTTGTGTGTGTAGGGGGGGGGGGTCTGTGTTTGTTGATAATGTATATAGAAATAGTTGAAATATGTGAATAATTATTTTATATATAACTCAAAGATGTTAAAAAGCCATTATTTAATACAATTTTCAAAGATGAGATGGAATCCAATCCTATTTATTGTGGAGGAGAGGACGAGTCAAGAGTTGATTGTGTTTACGTATTTTCTTTTTTTTTCTTATTTTTCTCTTTTTTTTCCATAATTTCTTTTTATCTTTTTTTTTATTGTCTTTTTTTTTTAATTCCCATCCTTTATCTCTCTTTCTTTTCTTTCGCTCTTTTTATGTGAATCTCTCTCTCTCTCTCTCTCTCTCTCTCTCTCTCTCTCTCTCTCTCTCTCTCTCTCTCTCTCTCTCTCTCTCTCTCTCTCTCTCTCTCTCGTTATCATTGACCTAAGACAATGTTGAAGATACCTGTAAATAAGAATAAATAAGATAAAAGAAGAAGAAAGATAAATAAGAAAAAGAAGGGGAGGAAGAAGAAGAAGAAGAAAAAAAAATAAGAAAAAAATTAGATGAAGAAGAAGAAGTAGAAAATAGATAAATAAAAAAGTAGAAAGATAAAGAAGAAAAAGAAGGGGAGGAAGAAGAGGAGGAGGAGGAGGAAGAAGAAGAAGAAATTGAAGACCTGCTGCTCTGTTTTGTCTAATACCTGAAAGAATCACAAACAGGTATTTGCATGTTAGGTGTGTCAGCTGAGGTCCATTTGTTGACGTCAGACGAGGACTAAATTTACCATCTTGTAATTACTGCCTCTTGTGGTGTGTTATACGGAGTTGTTGTTGTTCTTCTTCTTCTTCTTCCTCTCCTCCTCCTCTTTCTTCTCTCCGTCTTACTTCTCTTTTTCTCTGCCACCTCCTCTCTTCTTCTCTCTCCTCCTCCTCCTCTATCCTCTTCCTCTTCCTTCGGCTTGTGTTGGCTCTTTCGGAAACATCTCAATAACTTGCATAAGGTCGCGTGTTATGCCTCGCCTCACCTCTCTCTCTCTCTCTCTCTCTCTCTCTCTCTCTCTCTCTCTCTCTCTCTCTCTCTCTCTCTCTCTCTCTCTCTCGTTACCGTCTCCTGTTACCACTTGAAGACGAGAGAGAGAGAGAGAGAGAGATTAAACGTGAATGAGACATGGCAATAAAGGATAAAAATGAGGAGAAATTAAAGAAGGAAGAAGAAGTGGAGGAGGAGGAGGAGGAGGAGGCAGGTGACACACAAACAGGTGAGAGAGAGAGAGGGGCCGGACTGTGGGTGGCGGTGACCTGCTGTACACCTCACTTAATTGCATTTTGTACGGTATAATTGTTGCTGTGATGAACTGCTGTGCCGTTGGGTATGTCAGCACCTTACTACTACTACTAACTACTACTACTACTACTGCTGTCTTTTCTATCCCTTCTGTGCTTTATTCCCTCTGCTGTGTCTTACTGCTTCTGCTTCTTTTGTCCTCGATGCAGCAGCTGTTGTGACTGTTATTGCTGTTGGAGTCAGTAATGGTACTTCATTAACCTCCTCCTCTTCCTCCCCAGGGCCTTAGGTTATATCATGGTTGACGTGTGTGTGTGTGTGTGTGTGGGTAGGTAGCGCATCGTTGTTGTTGTTATGGGTGACTCAATCTCAAGAGCAGGTAACGAACGCACACACACACACACACACACACATAATGGTTGCCCCCCGTGTAACGAGGATGGGCGGCCCAAGGGCCACCTAGGCGTGAATTTGTTTAAGGTGTAGAAGCTGTCGCCAACACAACAACCACACCCTAAGTTAACGAGCTGCATGACCCAGTATCAAGGAATAGTCCGAGAAGACCGGACAACTCGCCAACTGCGCTGGCTAACCATTATCCCGGAATACGATCCTCAAATCGATTAACATCCAGGTTCCCAATTACTGCTGGGTAGACAGAGGCAAATGGCGTAAAGAAACTTGCCCGTTGTTTCAACCTGCTCGGGGATCGAACCCGGGTCCACTCGCTTGTGAGGCGAGCATGCTGACCATTACACCACAGGTCGCCACACACACACACACACACACACACACACACACGAAAGGTAACATCATCATTCGCTACCAGCTTTAAAAAAATAACCTATCAGTGATCACAATTCATACAGGTACACAAGCCGAGGTCACCTGAAGGTCTGTACAGGTGATACGTATCTCTAATAATTGTAAATTTCTCTGTGCTGTGAGAACCATAAACGAATAAAGGTCCTAAGATCTATTTACCTGCAGAAGCTGATAGGTACAACACCATTCTGGATTTCATTTTTGTTTCTCTACAACAAAAGGTAATTTGCATTATTCACCTGTAATTACATTGTTCACTGAGATTATCGACGGCGCGAGAATTACCTTTGGCCATTTTAAGACGAGAGATTCATCATGCAGAGGTAATGGTTGGGTTAGGTCATTTGGCTTGGGGTATTAGGGCGGCGCTTGATAATGGCAGCGTCCAGGTGTAATCAGGTGCGGCCGGGTTGTCATCATAACAAGAGCGACCTGTGTTTATGTTTTCTGTTATCAGAGAGCGCTTGTGGCTCTAACTAGAAGGCGGGCGAAGGCTTACGTCAGGGTGAACCTCTTCTCAAACGCCAGACGAAGTGGGGGTTTGTGTTTTCTTTTCCTGTGTTGTGTGCTTTGTGTTGCGACCACAGAAGGAGTTTCGCACTGTTGGCTTATAGGTGGGTCAGTGTTCGTCTGATGGGCTAACGTTAGTCTGGCGTAAGGTTCTCTTAGTGTATCTGTCTGTCTGTCGTTATGGGAATAGAATGAGAACGTCAAGCGATGTGGATTGCTAGTGCTGGCAGAATGGGGGATCTTCTACCACCACTACTACCACTACTACCACTACTACTATCCTTACACCATCACCACTACCACCATTCCTCTTCACCCACACCCCCCCCCCCCCTCTTCCCTTCACCTCTACCTCATGACTCACTCCCTTCTCAATTAGCTAGCCAGAGTACCTAGGAATGAGGGTAAGGGAGGCCTAACTACAGGTAAGGAGGCACATGCTCAGGTGAACGAGCCTTTCCTGTGTGAGTTATGATTGCCAGACCACCACGAATTCCTCTCTCTCTCTCTCTCTCTCTCTCTCTCTCTCTCTCTCTCTCTCTCTCTCTCTCTCTCTCTCCCTCTGCCTGGGTCTCTAACAGGAGGCGGAAGGAGGAGGAGGGAGGATGGGAGAGAAGGAAGGAAGGAGATAGGTGGATAGAGAGGTTGATGAAAGGAGGAAATAAGGGACGGGGGGGGAGTAGGGAAGGAGAGGAGAGGTGGAAGAAAGGAAGAGTGGATGGGAGGAGAGGAGGGATAGGTGGAGAGGAAGGAAGGGTGAAGGGTTAGTCGTTAACCTTATGTCTTAATACTCAAAGGTTTTATTGTTGAAGTACAGGTGTGTGGTGGTCAGGTGTTGAGAGAGAGAGAGAGAGAGAGAGAGAGAGAGAGAGAGAGAGAGAGAGATATATATATATATTATCAACCCGCCATGAACAAACGGTTACTAGACTTCCACCACACACAGTCAAACACACGCTGTTATATAACCAGTTAGTGGCTTGTTAACCACCCATTTAACAGTCAGTCGGTCAGCCAGTTAGGTAACCGGTCGACCAGATCCACTTAACTACTCACTCCCCAGTGTGTGTGTGTGTGTGTGTGTGTGTGTTATTATTATTATTATTATTTGTAGATGATGATGATGATGATAATAATGGTGTTTTTGTTGTTATTCAGGTAGCAGGTTAGAGGTGATTACGAGGACAGGTAAGACATATACCTGTGGAGACGGTGTGTGAATGCTGTTACCTGTAATATATGAGGCATGACTTGGCTGTGAGCATGGCAGACACTGATGATGTCTTTATTATCTGCGAGTGACTGTCAGAGTAGCCAGCATGACCCCTCAGTGCATGGCAAGGTCAGAGCTTTGGTCAAGGACAATGATGTTATTGTCCTTTCTGTACCTGTGTTTTTCTGGGTAGATAAATTGTATAGTTATTGCTCGTAAGGTAAGGTATGGTAGTTGTGGTAGGTGGTGGTGGTGGTTGTTATGGTTTGTGGTAGTAATAGTAGTAGTAGTAGTAGTTCTGGGTAATAGTCATAAAACACACACACACACACACGAGGAGAACTTCTCTTCCTCGTCATTGGAGAGAGAAAATGAGAGAAGGAATTGTCTTCGTTTCTTTATCTCATGTGTGTAGCGATGGTTGGGTGGGTGACCTTTGATTGAGGTGTGTAAAAGGTTAATGAGTTTGGAGCACCTGTAGATTTGTGATTATATTCTTCGTGGTTATTTCACCTGAAGATTAACCATCCTATATTAATCTTACCTAATTTAACCCAATCTAAGCTAATCTAAGCTTATTTAACTTAATTTAACCGAACCTAAGCTAATCTAAGCTAACCTAATATAAGTTTAACTAGTCTAATCTAAGCTAACCTAAACTAAGCTAACCTAATATAAGTTAAACTAGTCTAATCTAAGCTAACCTAAACTAAGCTAACCTAATCTCTCTCTCTCTCTCTCTCTCTCTCTCCTGACGGGTGCCCAGTGGGGGGAGGGGGGGGGGGTTAGGGTGGCTGTGAAGTCGTACACTACGTTTGTTATACTGCAGGCGACCCACGGAGCTGAGCCAACACAACTCTAGTTATGAAATTCGTTAAGCATTTTGGCAATAGCTTTAGTGAAGAAGGAATTATGAGGTTACCTGCTTCTATGTTTATTGTACTTGGTTTTCCCATGAATTACCTGTTGATTAGATATACCTTGATCCTACCTGGGAGGGATTAGGTTAGGGTTGGGTTAGCTTAGGTTAGTTGGGTTAGGTTAGATTTGGTTAGATTATGTTGAGTCGGGTTGGGTTGGGTTAGGTTAGCTTGGGTTAGAATAGGATAGGTTGGGTTAGGTTAGGTTGGGTTAGAATAGGATGGGTTGGGTTAGGTTAGGTTGGGTTAGAATAGGATGGGTTGGGTTAGGTTAGGTTGGGTTAGAATAGGATGGGTTGGGTTAGGTTAGGTTGGGTTTGATTAAATTTGGTTTAGGTGGTGGTGTTATAGTGTCAGGTGGTGTGTCATAATAACTCTGCAGGTGTCAGGTGCTAATAATTAGGGTATCACCTGTGTTCCTGGAGGCGAGAATTATATATTAAACTCACTATAATATATTAACTCTTATCATCTAGTATTTTCTTATAAATTTATCGTTAAAATATGATCATCCGGGGTAGTGGATATTATATATTAACAAGTATACCGATGTTTATGATGTTAAATTCATATATGTGCCTTAGTATAATGTTAATATTGTTAATTTTATAGCATTATGTTTATTAGTAATTTTAATGGTATACGTTCATTGTTTATGGTTTTGTGTGTGTGTGTGTGTGTGTGTGTCTTTCTGTATGTGTGTGTGTGTCTGTGTCTGTCTGTCTGTTTGTGTATGTCTTTCTGTATGTATGTGTATGTGCGCGCGCATGTGTGTGTGTGTGTGTGTGTGTGTGTGTGTGTGTGTCTTTCTGTATGTAAGTGTATGTGCGCGCGCATGTGTGTGTGTGTGTGTGTGTGTGATGTCTAAAGTTAAAGAAAACGCCGACATGAGACAGTTTACAGCGGTGACTACATTAATTTACAGTACCTCGTCATTTTATTTACCATAGTAACGTTTGGCGTGCTGCGTTAGGTTAGGTTACCGTGGTTAAGTTAGGTGCTGGGTTTGGTTAGGTTAGGTTAGGTGCTGGGTTAGGTTAAGTTATGAAACATGACTGAAGAGCAATAAGTCAATATGGAGCTTCTGATCACACATTAAGATGATAAATATCTTTCTGGAGGTAAAAGATTGAACGATAATAAATGAAACTTAATCACCGTCGATTATCTATATCAAGTTGAACGATAAGATACGGATTAATTACAAAGATTATGGCTCAGTTGTGTGGTGGATTGAACGAAAGTATTTGAAGTGGGTTAAAAATTTTGGTGTTTTGGTTAAATTAGATATTGTGGTTTTGGCTGTGGTGAGTGACGGAGTGGTTAGGTTTTGGTGAGTGACGGTGTGGTTTGCTTCTGGTGAGTGACGGTGTGGTTAGGTTTTGGTGAGTGACGGTGTGGTTTGCTTCTGGTGAGTGACGGAGTGGTTAGGTTCTGGTGAGTGACGGTGTGGTTTGCTTCTGGTGAGTGACGGTGTGGTTTGGCTGTGGTGAGTGACGGAGTAGTTTGGCTGTGGTGAGCGACGGTGTGGTTTGGTTATGGTGAGTGATGAGTGACGCCCCTCCCTGTCCTCCTTACCGCCCCTTCCCCTCACTCTCCCTCCTCTTTCCTCCATCTTTTCCTTCCTTACCCTCCCTATCACCTTCCTCCTTTCCCTTCTATCCCACTCCCTCTCTCATCTATCTCTCTCCCATTCCTCCGTCTCTCTTTACCCCTCCTCCTCCCCTCCCTTCCCCTCTCTTTATCCCTCCTCCTACTCTCCCTTCCCTCTCCCTTCTTTTTACCTCCTCCTCCCTTCCTCCTCCCCCACTCCACCCCTCCCCCACTCCACCCCTCCCATCCTCTCCCCCTCCCCCTTGTTGGAGTGAGCGTGGGACAGAGTAACAGATGTAGTAGTGTAGCTATTTCTCTCTCCTTGTTGCATTGGTTGAGTGAACAAGCAATTAGACTTATGGTAGTTAGTCCCACCCGCCGTGCCTGGCCCCTCTGCGGTGCCATGATTGGGTGCCTGGTTCATGACGGATCGTTAACAGGTACAAGGGTCATTAGTCGCCTGGAGGAGGTGGGGGGTGGGGTGATGCGGAGGAGGGGTGGGGGTATGAGGGGAGGGGGAGGAGGAGGAGTGGTAGAGGGAAGGGGGAGGCGTTTAGTGCAGCGTTTAATATATACTGTAGCGTCTCTGTTAGGTCCTGGTGGGGGTTGGTCTTTTCCACCTTCCTTCCTTCATCTTCCCTCCACCCTTCCTCTCTTCCACCTCCTCCACCCTTCCTCTCTCCCACCTCCTCCACCCTTCCTCTCTTCCACCTCCTCCACCAACACCAATTAAACAAATGACCATTTTATTCGCAGTTGTAATTAATGAAGAAGTTAGTGAGGAGCCCTGAGTCCTCCTCCTGCCTCCTCTCTCACCTTTGGAGGCAAGTGTGTGTGTCTGCCTCCTTACACAACGAGGTGAGAGGGACGGGTTCTATGTGGGGCAGCTTGGGGTGGTGGGGGTAGCGGGGCAGGCGGGGCGGGGTCAGGATGGGTGGGGTGGATTGAGGTAGAGGGTCGGGGCGGGGCGGTAGGGGGGGGGGGGGGGTGTAGCGTCTCCTGCTGTGATTTAATCATGTGAGACGAGCAAGAAGGTTGCTGGGCCGCCTCGCTGGCTCGCCACACCGTTTACACAAATAAATGTGGCGTTCCGGCGACCTCGAAGCCAGATGTCGCCAGCACGATGAAGTGATGGGGGGGGGGGAGGTGAGAGGGAGGGGAGTGGTAAGGGGTTTGGGGGATGAGAGGAGGGGGAGGCTGTATTACTGGGCACAGGTTAGGTTAGGTTAGGTTAGGTTAGGCTCTCTTTACATACACCCTGGTATATGACGGAGGAGTGGATACGGTGCTCGCTTCCTTTTCGGAGTATCTTTGGTTCGATCTCGGGGCAATTGCGGTCCACCCAACTGTAAATGGGTACCTAACTTAACAGATGAGGAAGTGAAGGTGATCGAGTGCAGTGTCGTCCAGGCTGCTTCATTGTGTACTGAAGTCTTAGTGCACAGTGTGTGTGTGTCCCTGAGCCTTCATGTCTATGGGACCCACATTCACTTTTTTTTCACATACATCGCCTGGCCTCAACTCTGGTTGGCCTCCACACACACACACACACACACACACACACACACACACACACACACACACACACACACCCCCATCCCCCCACACTAATGGACACCCTCCACGCGGACCCCACACACACTCTTCATACCTCCACACTAATGGACCCCTCACGCCCACCCCCACACACTCCCTCCCCTCCTTCCCCACACTGCCTGGCCCCGCCTCGTGTCGTCTCCTAGTTCACATGTTGTTCATCTTAATAACCAAGCCTCTAATTGGGCTATCCATATTCATATAAGTATTTTCAACATATAAGTCTTAATTTTTCCTCCGCGTTACAGGAGTTTTTGATTTATATTAGTCTCCGCTCTGACTTAACTGAGGATCACAGAAAACGGGATTTTATTTTATTCAATCTCTTAATTATATAATATACAAAAAAATGAGGCAAAAGATGTGATAAATGTTGTTGGTAGAGAACTGGAAGATTAATTTTGATTTTTTTTTTTGTATTTAATTAAGAAATATTACAGGTACAGGTGATGTAAGGATTATTATTATTATTAAAACATTAAGGATAAAATTCTCTAGAATACTTTTGGCAATATTTGGCATCGGATCACTTGAAGATTAGACACCCTGACTAATCTTACCTGATGATTAAACACACTAACCTAACCTAACCTAACCTAACCTAACCTAACGCTAACCTAACCTAACCTAACGCTAACCTAACCTAACCTAACCTAACGCTAACCTAACCTAACCTAACCTAACCTAACCTAACCTTAGTGTATTTGTTAAAGTTATGATGTTAAATTCTATCATTATCTTGTTGTTTATTTTGTGTTTTTTTTTATCCGTGCCACCACTAAGTTAGGTCTATCCTGCCTCTCCACTCCCTCGCCCCGCCCCGCCCCGCCCCGCCCCGCCCCGCCCCGCCCCACCCCACCCCACCCCACCCCACCCGTCTCCATCTTGCAATAACATGATCGCTAATTACTCGAAGCTTCATAATTCCATAAAATGCATCAGCACTGACCTTTACTCCAAGCTGGGTGGGGCGGGGCGGGGCGGGGCGGGGCGGGGCGGAGTGGTGTGGGGTGGAGCAGGTCGGGGCAGGTTCGTGATAGATGAAAAACTGTTTGGTATTCCCTGAAATTAAATCACATTACTTGGGTAAAGGTTGCCAGCTATAAAGTGGGTGGGGGGTGTGGTTGGGGAGAATATGGTGGGCGTTGGGGGTGGGTAGGTGTGGGGGGGAGGGTGTGTGTGTGTGTGTGTGTGTGTGTGTAATAATAATAATAATAATAATTAACGTGTGTGTGTGTGTGTGTGTGTGGGAGGGTGTGTGAGTGTGGGGGGAGGGTGTGTGTGTGTGTGGGGGGTGTGTGTGTGTGTGGGGGGGGGGGTTGTGAGTGTGGGGGGGAGGGTGTGTGTGTGTGTGGGGGGGGGGGAGAGTGTGTGTGTGTGTGTGTGTGTGTGTGTGGTAGAGGTCGTGAAGGGCAAGAAGAGAGAGACAGGCAGGTGGGTGGGGCAGAGATGTGGCACATATTAGTATAATAATCTTTAGGCGTGTCTGTTTGTCTCTCTGTCTGTCTCTCTGTATGTCTGTCTCTCTGTCTGTCTCTCTGTCTGTCTGTCTGTCAAAGTTATGATCTGTTCAACACACACACACACACACACACACACACACACACACACACTCTACCGGTCAAAAGTGATTTACTTCCAACATACATCATTATTTATTTCTTGTTTATTTATTGATTCATTTATAGATCTATTGGTAATTTATGTAAGTATATAGATGTTTATTTTGATTGATTGTTTATTTATTTGTATTTATTGATTAATTTCTTTTTACAGGTAAGATGAGGCGTTCATTAGTCGATACAGGTGAGATGATCTGCCCAGGTAGGTGTGTGTGTGTGAGTGAGGCCAGTGATGGATGGCTCAGGTGAATTATTATTATTATTACGATTCTTAATTGTTAATTTTCGGGTCGTTAAGTGCCACGGTCTTGATTGTTGAGGGAGAATTGTTATGTGTATAAATCAAGGGAGAGGAAGAGAGGGAGGGAGAGGAGAATATAAACAAAAACACACACACACACACACACACACACACACACACACACACACACACACACACACACAAAAAAAAGTATATAGACCAAAAAAAATAAAGTATTGCACCAAAGAGAAGAGAAGGTGAAGAGGGCAAGTGTGTGTGTGGAGAGAGAGAGAGAGAGAGAGAGAGAGAGAGAGAGAGGGGGGGGGGGGTAATGGAGACACCACACGTATATGAGGAAATAGAGCGAGACGAAAGAGATAATTTGCATATAAATCAGTATAAGGCTCACCTGTCCAGGATATCCACGCGGGCAATTAGTAAAATATCCGCACGTCAAGACAGACAGGTTGTGAGGGGTTGGCGTCAATTACTTGCTGGGTCGGTAGTAGCAAGCATGCCTATCTCCTCCTCCTCTCTCCCTCTCTCCCCTCTCCCCTTCCCCCCTCTCCCCTCCTCCCCCTCCTACTCCTCGCTGATGAGATGCTCTGACAGGTGAGAGCGATAAGTCGACTATCTACGCTGGGGCGAAATAATAATTAACCCGATGCGCACCTTTACTCAAGACTTCACACAGGTAAGGTTGGGTTGGATTGTGGTGGTGTGGGTTGGGTTGGGTTTGGTTGGGTTGGATTATGGTGGTGTGGGTTGGGTTGGGTTGTGGTGTTGTGGGTTGGGTTTGGTTGAGTTGGATTATGGTGTTGTGGGTTGGGTTGGGTTAGTTGGATTGGATTGGGTTGGGTTGGGTGACCTCCATAGCCTCACCTGCCAACCGCCCATTTCTTCTACCTACCTCAACCTACAGCCCGCCCACGCTCACACAATACCCGCAAATTACGCCCACAGTCACTAGTTTGTTCCACCCGTACTTACAATCCGCAATTACCCATCATATCTACATATCCACACAGACACACACACACACACACAAGTTACTCTCACGTAACGCCCACATTTGTCCCCCACACTCATCCCACTGCCCACCCAACCTTACCTAATGCCCATATCTGCCATCCACCCTGACCCACCACCCACACCTACTAACCCACCCTCACCTAACACCCTGACCTACCTCCCACACCTGCTACCCACCCTCACCTACCACCCACACCTACTAACCCACCCTCACCTACCACCCACACCTACAAACCCACCCTGACCTACCACCCACACCTACAAACCCACCCTCACCTACTACCCACACCTGCTACCCACACCTGCTACCCACCCTCACCTACCACCCACACCTGCTACCCACCCTCACCTACCACCCACACCTGCTACCCACCCTCACCTACCACCCACACCTGCTACCCACCCTCACCTATCCCCCCCCCCACACACACATACCTTTACACTTCCCTAAACACCAGCTAGTCAGTCTAACAGGCAGTTCAGCCTGTTAAAACTGACTGTTGACATACCTGACTGTCACTCTAGGAAGCTGCTAGTTAAGTTAGTTACGGCTGAACTTAACTAGCTGTCAGTGACTCTAGTATGGCTGTCAAGTGATGTGGCGTACAAGGTAAATAGTCACATACTAATACTATCTACGATCTACTATCATTACCAGGTTCTTTACTTCGTCTAACAAGCTATTTGAAGGACTAAACTACCACGTGGCTCTTAACTGACAGCTATTTTAGTTTTATAAGCTGTCTGTTAAACTTCAGTAACAAGCTGTCAGTCTTACTAAGCTACGGTAATAAGCTGTCAGTCTCCCCAGTCAGGGTGAGGAGGCTTTTGAAGACTGTTGTGTAGTGTTGAAGCTGTCAGTGTGATGGTCAGACTCGTAGCTTTGTGAGTCAGCTTTAAGAATAAGCTTTGAGAGTCAGCTTTGATAATTAGCTTTGAAAATCAGCTTGAAGAGTCACTTTTAAGAATAAGCTTTTCGAATCAGCTTTAAGAATCAACTTTGAGCCAGCTTTGAGAATCAGCTTTAAGAATCAGCTTTGAAAGTCAGCTTTGCGAGTCAGCTTTTGTTGTTTTGACGTACAAACATAATTTTCACTTAGACGATGATGTTGTAGTTTTTGTTGTTGTTTTTGTTGATATTATTGTTGTTGTTGAGTCAAGCAGTCAATCTTGATACAGGTTCACACAGTTACAGGCTGCACGTACAGGTTCACACAGTTACAGGCTGCAGGTTGAATTCGGAAAGGCAGGTAGGCAGGCTGGTAGTCTCATTAACTCGCCTCTACGTTAACTACCACGCGGGTAAGTTAACAATCTGGCCTATATGGGTGATGGACGGACGCACACACGGACGCACACACGGACGGACACACGGACGGACACACGGATGTACAGCTATTTCCATTGTGCTCTCTCTCTCTCTCTCTCTCTCTCTCTCTCTCTCTCTCTCTCTCTCTCTCTCTCTCTCTCTCTCTCCCCCCACACACACACGCTCCCTCCCCTTCCCCTCTCCCACACACACACACACACACACACACACACACACACTCTCTCTCTCTCTCTCTCTCTCTCTCTCTCTCTCTCTCTCTCTCTCTCTCTCTCTCCCCTTCTTCGTCCTTCCTTCCTCACCCTCTCCGCCTTCTCCCCACAAGACGGATGGCTCCCCGGGTGGGTAATATCGCCAGGGGAGTACAATTAGTGGGGTGGTTGACATCTCCCCACCTCCCCAGCTTCAGAAAACGCCAGGTTAATTACACGGTGTCGGGTCCTGAGTCACCTACACTTCATTAAGCGCAAGTTACTTAAGTTAGAGGGTAATCAGTCAGGTGGTCTAAGTGGTAGTGTACGCTCTCTCTCTCTCTCTCTCTCTCTCTCTCTCTCTCTCTCTCTCTCTCTCTCTCTCTCTCTCTCTCTCTCTCTCTCTACAGCACCACAACCATGATACATCCTCACCTCTGTAGCATCATGCCTCTCTACTACAGCGCCCTATACCATGATACATCCTCACCTCTGTAGCATCATGCCTCTCTACTACAGCGCCCTATACCATGATACATCCTCACCTCTGTAGCATCATGCCTCTCTACTACAGCGCCCTATACCATGATACGCGTTATCTATGCAGGTGCGCCATTCTTGTCATTGTCCGCACCCGTCTACCTGTCTACCTACTGGAGTGGAAACGAAGAACTGACAGGTAAGGTTGCGTGGTCAGGGCGATTATACTGACCTTCTTGTTATTGTTCTTCTTGTTCAGGTTCTTCTTCTCTTTGTTATTGTTGTAGTTGTTCTTCCTCTTCTTTTTATTCTTCTTCTAGTTTATCTTCTTCCTCTTCTCTTCTTCTCTTCCTCAGTGCTAGCTATAGGTAAACATTGGTTGGTTGTATATATAAGCGATAGGGGTTGGATGTAAACGGGACTGCCCACTATGGCTTAATAGGCCTGCTGCAGTTTCCTCCATTCTTATGTTCTTATTAGTAACAGTGTGTGTACCCTGACCCTTGAGGCATATAGCCATCGGTGCGTATTGTCTGTCTGTATGTCTGTCTCATACAGGGCGTCCATTTTGTAATCTTAGCTCCTACCACACTTTTCTCTGGGAAGGTTCAAGATGTGTGTGTGTGTGTGTGTGTGTGTGTGTGTGTGTGTGTGTGTGTGTGTGTGTGTGTGTGTGTGTTCGCCTATAATCTACATATTACTGAAATAGCCGCAAGATTCTACCAGGTTACGTTTTATTAGATTAGGTTAGGTTAAGTTAGGTTACAGTATGTTGAATTAGGTTAGATTAGATTAAATCAGGTTTAGATAGATTACGTTACATAAGATTAGATTAGGTTAGGTTAGGTTACAGTATGTTAAATTAGGTTAGATTAGATTAAATCAGGTTGCTTTAGGTTAAGTTAGGTTAGGTTAGGTTAGGTTAGGTTAGGTTAGGTTACCCAGACCCAAACATCAAGGCTACCCGTACATCACACGGGCCCATTCTTCTGTTTTGTTACTATTATTATTTTTTGTCATTGTTTAAGATTTACTGACCTGAACTAAAGGATAATAGTCAACTAGTGTAACAATGCCTGGGCCCCTTACCTGTGGTGTGTAATCAGCAGGTGAGTCTCAGGTGTGTATTAGGTGGGTATGAGGTGGACATCAGGTGAGTGGTGGGTGTTAGGTGAATGTTAGGTGGGTGTTAGAAGAGTATTAGGTGAGTCTCAGGTGTGTATTAGGTGAGTATGAGGGGGACATCAGGTGAGTGGTGGGTGTTAGGTGAATGTTAGGTGGGTGTTAGAAGAGTATTAGGTGAGTCTCAGGTGTGTATTAGGCGAGTATGAGGTGGACATCAGGTGAGTGGTGGGTGTTAGGTGAATGTTAGGTGGGTGTTAGAAGAGTATTAGGTGAGTATGAGGTGGCTTGTAACTACAGATGGCAGTCTCTCACCTGTAGCTACAAGTCATTAGGGAGAACACCTGTAGAAATGAACACAGGTGTCGTCGTTATATACCTGGAGATGAGACAGGATTTTGTTGAGGGAAATTACCTAACTGTTGAGAGTTTGTTTAGGGGGGGGGGGGGGAATAACCTATTGGCAACACTGAGTTTGAGGGAAATGAGATCACCACATTATTTCCTGGTTATTGGCAACACTGTGTCAGCCCGTCAGGTAAAGAGAACTCATATGGTGAAAACGTTTAACAATATCATAATTAACATAATTAACCTCAATTAAACACATTCTTCGGTACGATTAACCCACTAAATATAGATTAAAACCATGTGGCGCTAACTCTCATCTTGGTAAAAGGAAATTATTTTTTTTTTAATTATTGTTTTTTATTTGTATTTTTTTAAAGGTTATGTAAAATAGGAGTTTGACATCACATCCCTGACCAGCTCAGGTATAAAAATTTTAAATTAACTTTTCAGGTATATGTGTGTACCTGTTGATGGCGGTGGTGGTGCTTCTTTGAGTATAATAAACTATCTATCTACACAGTGTAATAATTAAGACGTCAGGTGATGCCCGTGTGAGGAAGGTGAGGGAAGGTAGAGGTGGTAGGGTGGGTGAGTGTATTGGTTCTTCAGGTATATGGTGGTTTACCTCTCTCTCTCTCTCTCTCTCTCTCTCTCTCTCTCTCTCTCTCTCTCTCTCTCTCTCTCTCTCTCTCGTTAACTGTCATAACTGAGAACATCAACGTAAGACTTATGGACTCCGCCATCTGTTCGACTTCTCTTGTACTCTGTTACGCCCACACCTGCCTCCTCACGCCCACACCTGCCTCCTTACACCCACACCTGCCTCTTCGTTGCTCACCTGATGCTCTACATCGGTCGGGTCCCATCAAGCCCAACCCGCCCTCCCGTCCGTCCGTCAGTCCGTCGTGTTTCCAGAAAGTCATTTGCCGCAAAATTACCCGGGCCAACTTTTGCATATGTTGCATACTTTTAATGACGTGGTTGGCATGTTGGCGCCGTCATTTGCACATAGTTGGCCGAGGTACCGTCACCCAGGGCCACACCAACGCCTGTTTTGTCCTCACCCTCACAAACTTGCTGAAATTGTTAAGATTTTGATGTTGTGGATGTTTGGGGGTGGGGGGGAGGGGGAGGGGGGAGGGGGGTGGGGTGCGTGGGGGGGGTGTTGTGTAGAGGGATTATGTGTGTGAGGATGGATGAGTGATGTATGTGTGTGTGTGTGTGGGTGTATGTGTGTGGGTGTGTGTGTGTGAGTGTAGGGATGGGTGGGTTGTGGGAGTGGGGTTATGTTTTGGGGGTGGGTGGGGGGGGTTATGTGTGTGGGGTAGGTTGTGTGTGTAGGGATGAATGGGGGGGAGTGAGTAAGGGAGGGAGTGAAAGAGGGGGGGGGAGGTGTAGGAGCGAAGGAGGTGAGGAAAGAGGAAAAGGAGAGATACAATAGTAGAAGTAAGAGTGAAGGCATCCAAGACACCGACAAACACAGGGTCAATCAACACCACGTTAACCCATACCTTCCATTATCACCTTAATAACAGACATCACCCTTTAACAACACCTGTAATTCCACCTGTATCCTTAACAACTAATTACAACACTAACACCTTCCCATTACTTTCATTAATATCTCTTAAAACATCTTTCACTAACACGATACTTATTTTAATCAAGAATATTCCTCTAATTTAATATCTCGTTGATGGAGTTAATATCTGTTGTTAATATTATGTAATGTGGTGTTTGTAAATATCCGTAAAGATTTTGAAGGATTTATATTTTTGGTTTTTATTTTATTTTATTTATTTTTTTGCCGTTGTTAAATATTTCATTGTTGTATTAACATGACGCAGTTGGACTTTTTTACTCAATGTACTTTTATTAGGGCCGGATCTATTCTCTCTCTCTCTCTCTCTCTCTCTCTCTCTCTCTCTCTCTCTCTCTCTCTCTCTCTCTCTCTCTCTCTCTCTCTCTCTCTCTCTCTCTCCGTACACAGTTTCATGTCTTGTTTTAAAGATGAATAAACCAATTTTATTTCAGTCTTGTAATGAGCACTTATTAAACCAAGGTGTCTTGGTGCATTGACTCTAGTGGGGTTTGTTGTTGTGTGTTAAACCTTAGAGTGTATGTGTGTGTGTGTGTGTGTGTATTGGTTTCGAAGTTGAGGACTAGCTAGCATTATTTACACACACACAGGACACACACACACACACACACACACACACACACAGACTTCCTCAGTGACCGACGCCAAGCTGTACGTTTCCGAGGGGCTGTCTCCACCTTTCAGTCACTCACCTGTGGCGTCCCCCAAGGCACCAAGATGGGACCACTCTGCTTCCTTATGCTCATCAATGATGCCCTAAGAGAAACCCCTGCTCGCTGGAAATATGTTGACGACTCCACCATTGGGATCAGCGTCAGCAATTCTGCTCCCGACTGTACCGCCCTTTAGGATTTATTGAACAGTCTCCAAAACTGGGCCACCAACAACCACGTCACCATCAACCATACCAAGACCATGGTTATGCACATCAACCTCTCCTCCGACATTGTCCCACCTCCTTCCATTACTTTAGGTCCGAACACACTCCAGGTTGTAGATTCCACGAAGCTCCTCGGCGTCACCATAGACAACAAACTAAATTGGAAACCACACGTCAGTGAAGTTGTCAAATCCTCCAGTTTCCGTCTTCACCTCCTCCGCCGACTCAAGTCCCTCGGAGTTCCTGCACCCGAGCTCCTCAGTGTTTACACAACATTCATACTTCCCAAGCTCACCTATGCCTCCCCTACCTGGTCTTCCTCCCTAAATGCCACACAACGTAAACACCTAGAAAAAGTGCAAAAGAGGGCATGCAAGATTATTCTCTCCCCTTCCTACTCCACATATCAAGAAGCGCTCAACACACTGACCCTTTCGACTCTCACTGACCATCACCACGACCTCATCTGCAAATTTGGTAAGAAGCTTCTACACCATCCTCGACACCGGCTCCTACTACCACCTGAGATCCCTAGCCCGAGAATTGCTGTTCGACACCACAACCGCATCCAGCCCATGCGTGCATGAACTGATCGCTATAAGAACAGCCCAGTCCCAACCATTGTAAAAATTATCAATAACTTGTAATCAACCAGTGTATTCACTCTCAGTAAATACTACTTCTTGCACTGTCACTATGTTGAAATGCACTGTAGTTTGAGCTTTTCCCCATCTAGTTATTATATATCTTATTTGTATCACTTATGTTACTTGTATATTATTTGTAATTCGTAACCCATTCCCCAAATATGTAACTGTATATTTTCAGCCATCTGGCTGCCAAGCTCTTTCAATAAACCGTTAATTATTATTATTATTATTATTATTATTATTATTACACACGCACACACACACACACACACATGCTTTATTTTTAAACCAATCATTCTTTAGATTGCGAAGTTCTCTCTGGGCCACAGCTCTCTTCTTGCAGAAGGTATCAGCTTTGGTCAGAGACTGAGGGTTGTTTTGCCAGTCAGTTAAAGCAGCACGTTTATCATTGATGAGTGCATTGATTGCCGGGTCATTTTCATCAAACCAGTTCTGGTGTATTCTTTCGACCTGGCCGAGGGTCTCTACAGGTTTTTGTCATAACAGTGTTGAGAATATCTCATTCGGCACTGGGATTTGGGTTGTTCGTTGTCGGGTTGCTTATCACTCCATGTTCGAGCTGCTCTCTGAGAGCATATTGCTGCCGCTGGATCCTCTAGAGTCTAGACGCTCAGTGTTAAAACCCCTTCTGGAGGCTTGCTGCCTTCGCTGTTTGGGGGCGACGTGAATTGAGAGCTTGGCTCTGACGAGCCGATGATCAGTGTCGCAGTGGTCTGAGCCTCGCGTGGCACGGGTGATGAGGACATCTCGGCGATCTCTTTCTCTGACAATGTTGTAGTTAATGAGATCTTGGGTGTTGCCACGAACCCTTGAACTTGTCGGCCTGCCTAAGCAAGTTATTGGTGAAAGTGAGGTTGTGTGCAGCACACTTGCTAAGGGGGAGTAGGCCGTTGAGATTACACTTGTCTAGTCCATTTCTCCCAATGGTTCCCTGCCAAATGTCAGTATCTCTGGCATTGAAGTCACCAAGGAGCACAACCATCGCTTCTCTGGGGATAAAGGTTCGCACTCTGTCAGGGTGTTGTCTTCGTTCTCAAGGGGTTGTCGTCGTTCTTAAGGGGTTCTCAACGTTCTTAAGGGGGTTCTTAACGTTCTTAAGGGGTTTTCATCGTTCTTAAGGGGTTGTCATCGTTCTCAAGGGGTTGTCATCGTTCTTAAGGGGTTGTCATCGTTCTTAAGGGGTTAAACCTGTCAAGATACAACCCACTGTGTCCTACGTCCGTCTAAGAACACCGATATCAAACTTATTCGTTGCTTTTGTATATATTATCACACACACACACACACACACACACACGAGTGTTTGTTTTTGTCGTCCCTACTGAGTATTTAACATTTAAATTCTAAAAGGTTCCTCAGGTAGGTAATCAACACGGCAGGTGAGTCTATCTGAATGCTGACTGGTACATTCTGTTGCTATATTTTATTACCTGTGAGAATAAATGAGACTATTATTACCTGTGGCCTGAGACGCACACCTGTTGTCTCTACGTCTCGCCCATGGTCAAGCAATTTAATGTTTGTGGTAAATTGGAATCAAGGTATTGTTTTTGTGTTTGTTTTATAGTTATGAGCGAGTGAATGAGGGGCTCTGTGTGTGTAGGTTATGAGTGCTGTGAGGGATGTGTTGTGAGGGATGTGTTGTGAGTGGTTGTGTTGTGAGGGATGTGTTGAGGGATGTGTTGTGAGTGGTTGTGTTGTGAGGGATGTGTTGTGAGGGTTGTGTTGTGAGTGATGTGTTGTGAGGGTTGTGTGGTGAGGGATGTGTTGTGAGTGGTGTGTGGTGAGGGTTGTGTTGTGAGGGTTGTGTTGTGAGTGATGTGTTGTGAGGGTTGTGTGGTGAGGGATGTGTTGTGAGGGATGTGTAGACAGCCTAACAAGTCGTGTTAGAGGAGTGGCTTAAAGACACGTAATGGAGTTTATTATTATTATTATTATTATTATTATTATTATTATTATTATTATTATTATATGTGTGTGTTTGTGTGTAGGGGTTACAGACAAACACAAACTGATAATAACTAACAATAAACAATACATAAGGAAACAGAGAATCAGATTAATAACCAAAAAAAATGAGATAATCGAATCGGAATAAAATTAAAGGATTAGAAACATACCCGAATAGGATTGGATTAGCACTGATGAGATTGGAAATATTACTACGTTACTTGTGAATCATAGTAAAAATATTAAAATGAAATAATTATAATAAGTGCCACATCTATTGACCTTTTTTTATTAATGCCAGTCTTGGGTGTGGGCGGAGCATGGAGGTGTGTCGATTTCCAGGGTTTCCTGTTGGCTGGTGGCTCGGTGGGCGGGGCGTGCGAGACCCTCCATCACTGATCGTTGCCGCAGCCTCACACACGGCCCGCCTCACACACACACACACACACACACACACACACACTGACCGTAAATGACATTATACAGTAATTTTGTTCAATACATTTATATAATATTGTAAATAATAATGATTTTCTTTAGGGTGAAGTTTATCTCTCTATCTACCACCATCCAGTACTACCAACCACCAACCCCCACTACCACCACCACCACCACCACTACTATTACCTACCATCATCCAGTACTACCAACCACCAACCCCCACTACCACCACTACCACCCACCACCACAACAACAACATTTACAACAATAATGAAGTCATATCCCTCCCCCCCCCCCACAACAATTACATAGGCGGTGGTCAACATGTAGTAAATAAATTGGCCACACAAACCACATAAACTACTCACAAGTTGCCGTGCCAATTATAACCACGCAACACTGTCTTACTCCGTCTCCAGGTAAGGGCGTGTGAGGGTGTAATGATGTGATATTATTTACCTGTTTCGCTGTGTACAGGTTGGGGGGGGTGGGGGTGGTGGTTGTGTGGTGGAGTGATGTGGTGGTGGTGGTTGTGTGATAGATAGATAGATAGATAGATAGATAGATAGTTCACACCTTATATACCTCTATGACACACCTGTATGACGTCATCCAGGTACACAGAATGATTCACTAATTACAGCCGCTAAACTTCCCAAACAATAATAAATAACTGCAAAATACATTAAAGTAATTATTAATGAAAGTTTTATATCCTGTAGGTTGTTGAAGATGTTTGTAAATAAAATCAATAATGTAGTTTTTTTTTTTTTTGGTGTTTTTTCTTAGTAAATAGTTAATGTGAGGAAGAGACGAGAGAAGTATCGCTGTCAGATCTGTTCACCGAAGCATCTTATTGTGTGAAGAAATTGATGTGAAAAGTCATTGAGGTGTTTGTTGTTGTTTTTCTTCATTGTTTGTTTGTTTGTTGTTGTTTTTCTTCATTGTTTGTTTGTTGTTGTTTTCCTTCATTGAGGTGTTTGGTGTTTTTCTTGATTGAGTGTTTGTTTGTTGTTGTTTTTCTTCATTGTTTGTTTGTTTGTTGTTGTTTTTCTTCATTGTTTGTTTGTTGTTGTTTTTCTTCATTGAGGTGTTTGGTGTTTTTCTTGATTGAGTGTTTGTTTGTTGTTGTTTTTCTTCATTGAGGTGTTTGTTGTTGTTTTTCTTCATTGTTTGTTTGTTGTTGTTTTTCTTCATTGAGGTGTTTGTTGTTGTTTTTCTTCATTGAGGTGTTTGTTGTTGTTTTTCTTCATTAAGGTGTTTGGTGTTTTGTTGTTTTATTAGATCATGAAGGGGTTTATTGTGTCTGTTTTTCGGGGTTGTGGAATGTTTGTTTTTTTTGTTACTTAACGAATGGTAGTTCTCGTATGTGTGCTCTGGTATAAGACACGTTCTTAGCCTTTCTTAAATACTTATGCACTTTGTTGTTCATCCCAATGTCTCAGTGCTGTACAACGATTTGGGACGGTGTGACCGGCAGTTCTCTGGTGTGGTGTCTTTCGGTCCTCTCTACCCACACACATCTTGTCAGTATTGGCTGGCTGGCTGACAGGCGCATGACGACTAGCAGTTCTCTGGGGCCGGGGTCTAGCTTTCCTCTCTACCCACACACATCTTGTCAGTATTGGCTGGCTGGCTGACAGGCGCATGACGACTAGCAGTTCTCTGGGGCCGGGGTCTAGCTTTCCTCTCTACCCACACACATCTCATCTTGACAGTATTGGCAGGCAGACTGGCTTATGATATCCTCCATTAACCTCCCTCCCTCCCCACCTTAAACACAACACACTAATTTGTCACCCCCTCCTCAGCACACTCCAGGAGGTCATCACCCCACACGGCAAGCTTAACGGCAGGAGACACTCGGAGCTGCGGGAGTAACCTCTGTGTGTTAACCCCAAGCAGGCACCTGACAAACACCTGACATTTATTCTCAACACAGATCCTTACCTGTATCGTCTGCTAGTGTGTTCAGGTGAGTTAGGTGATTGTGATGGGAAGACATACTATTTATCAGGTAGAATATAATATTATGAAGACATCTTACAGGTATAATAACATGTTAAGTGTCAAGTTATGGTAAGAAAAATACATGTAATTTTTATATTTTAGTCTTATCTATATTGTGTGGGAAATATATACCGGTTTAATGTATATAAACAATATAAATAGATACCAAAATCATACATATAAACACCGATTTATATAATTTAAAACCTATTGATAATATTAAGAGATTAAACTGCATATAATTATCTACACAAATTATCTACACCTTTAATTAATGTTTACACAGGTAGGAACACATTCAACTACTCCTGACAGCTCTAACGTGGTAATATAAAGGGTCAATTTTATGTGGGAATTTGGTTGTGAGTCGAGGAGGAACGAGTGGTTTGAGAAGCATTTAGTCTCCCCTGCGGTTGACCACAAGAACCGCAACGCACATAATTCTGAATTGTATCTCTTGTCCTTGGAGGGGGGGGAGGGGGGGGAGGCAGTATAGCAAGGAGGATTGGTAAAAAGGAGTGGTGAGGGGTATTGAGGGGGCGAGGAGTGAGGAAGATTAGTAAGAAGGAGTGGTGAGGAGTGTGTGATAGGTGAGATAAACATATGAGACATTGTGAGGACTACACTCACTTGTCACACTCACTTGTCACACTGTTACCACTACCCTGCTTGGTCTCTTCCTCTTCCTCCTCTCTTGTACTGTTGTCACAATATCGCATTAATTTCGTGTGTGTGTGTGTGTGTGTGTGTGTGTGTGTGTGTCGCTTTATGTTTAATGTCTCTCTCTCTCTCTCTCTCTCTCTCTCTCTCTCTCTCTCAATACAAGCACAACGCCTCTCAGTGATTATTATTATTGTTATTGTTGTTGTCAGTAACACTATGAGAACAACAAATATATACAGGTAAATCCACAAGAGTTTTAATTAGAATCGTATACTGTACAGGTGTGTGGGGCGTCAGCTGATACACGTAAACAAAGTCAGGTGTGATGGTGGTTAATGGTGATTGTTGTGATGGTGGTGGTAGTAGTAGTAGTGGTTGTATGGTGGGCGGGTCCTGGAGGCGGGGCGTGGCTCGTCAGTTGCAGCAGTCAGGGAGCCAGAATTCTAGTGCCACGCCTCCACCTGTTGCACTCCGGACCACTTACGTTCGCTGCTGGGTGGAGGTGAGAGAGAGAGAGAGAGAGAGAGAGAGAGAGAGAGAGAGAGAGAGAGAGCATCTTCAACATAATAATTAGGATTACCTTAAGATTTGCTGGGGTGGCTAATTTTAGGGGTTATTATTATTATTATAAATAGTAGCAGTAGTAGTAGTAAAGTAGTAGTAGTAGTAGTAGTAGTTGTTGTAGTGGAATTATTATTATTATTATTATTATTATTTTTATTATTATTATTATTATTATTATTATTATTATTATTGTTGTTATTGTTATTATTATTATTATTATTATTATTATTATTATTATTATTATTGTTGTTGTTATTATTATTATTATTATTATTATTATTATTATTATTATTATTGTTATTATTACTTGTTCCCAGTCATTGTTTATCCGTCGTTGTGTGTTTGTGTTGCTCATGTGTGTTAGTATTAGTTATAAGTACAGGTGTGACGTTAATGAAGGCAGTACAGCATCCAGTACCTTCACCTCACCTGTGACCCTCCGGCTTGGCTCTGCATAATAAACCAGTCGATATTATTGCTGTTTTTGTTATGTGTTTGTTTGTTAAGTTATACACGGGGTGAATGTGTACTTGTTGTTGTTATGATACCTCACCTGGTATGGCCTTGTTTATTAAGTGGAGGTTACCTGGTGTGTGTGTGTGTGTGTGTGTGTGTGTGTGTGTGTGTGTGTGTCCATGACTACCAGGTATGCATATAACTAACACACACACACACACACCTACCATCTCACCTTGACTCAGCACGAACGAGCACCTCATAATGGCTAATACAGTGACTGATGTTGCAAATGGCCAGTGGATTAGTTTCTGATAGGGAGAGGAACCAAAGCCATAGATTAGTACCTGGTGAGGGGGGAGGGTCAGGGGGTTGGGGGGGTTGTGAGGGGGGGGTAGGGAGAGGTGAGGGGTCTACCTAGGTGTAATTGTCTCTCGGGGGTCACAATGACATACTGCCTGGCGATATGCTTTGATTTCCTGCTCTGATAGTCGAGTTATTGGTGATGCCGCGCTGGACACGAATTCTTGGGCCCACCTTTCTTGGTATTTGGTGACGCTAACTCTAACCTAACCACGCTAGCTCTAACCTAACCACGCTAACTCTAACCTAACCACGCTAACTCTAACCTAACCACGCTAACTCTAACCTAACCACGCTAGCTCTAACCTAACCACGCTAACTCTAACCTAACCACGCTAACTCTAACCTAACCTAACCACGCTAACTCTAACCTAACCACTCTTACTATAACCTAACCACGCTAGCTCTAACCTAACCACGCTAACTCTAACCTAACCACACTAACTCTAACCTAACCTAACCACGCTAACTCTAACCTAACCACTCTAACTATAACCTAACCACGCTAACTCTAACCTAACCACGCTAACTCTAACCTAACCACACTAACTCTAACCTAACCACGCTAACTCTAACCTAACCTAACCACGCTAACTCTAACCTAACCACTCTAACTATAACCTAACCACGCTAACTCTAACCTAACCTAACCACGCTAACTCTAACCTAACCACTCTAACTATAACCTAACCACGCTAACTCTAACCTAACCTAACCACGCTAACTCTAACCTAACCACTCTAACTATAACCTAACCACGCTAACTCTAACCTAACCACGCTAACTCTAACCTAACCACGCTAACTCTAACCTAACCACGCTAACTCTAACCTAACCACGCTAACTCTAACCTAACCACGCTAACTCTAACCTAACCACGCTAACTCTAACCTAACCACTCAAACTCTAACCTAACCACGCTAACTCTAACCTAACCTAACCACGCTAACTCTAACCTAACCACGCTAACTCTAACCTAACCACGCTAACTCTAACCTAACCACGCTAACTCTAACCTAACCACGCTAACTCTAACCTAACCACTCTTACTATAACCTAACCACGCTAACTCTAACCTAACCACGCTAACTCTAACCTAACCACGCTAACTCTAACCTAACCTAACCACGCTAACTCTAACCTAACCACTCTTACTATAACCTAATCACGCTAGCTCTAACCTAACCACGCTAACTCTAACCTAACCACGCTAACTCTAACCTAACCTAACCTAACCACGCTAACTCTAACCTAACCACGCTAACTCTAACCTAACCACGCTAGCTCTAACCTAACCACGCTAACTCTAACCTAACCACGCTAACTCTAACCTAACCACGCTAGCTCTAACCTAACCACGCTAACTCTAACCTAACCACGCTAACTCTAACCTAACCACGCTAACTCTAACCTAACCTAACCACGCTAACTCTAACCTAACCACGCTAGCTCTAACCTAACCACTCTAACTCTAACCTAGCCACGCTAACTCTAACCTAACCTAACCACGCTAACTCTAACCTAACCACGCTAACTCTAACCTAACCTAACCACGCTAACTCTAACCTAACCTAACCACGCTAACTCTAACCTAACCACGCTAGCTCTAACCTAACCACGCTAACTCTAACCTAACCTAACCACGCTAACTCTAACCTAACCACGCTAACTCTAGCCTAACCACGCTAACTCTAACCTAACCTAACCACGCTAACTCTAACCTAACCACGCTAGCTCTAACCTAACCACTCTAACTCTAACCTAACCACGCTAACTCTAACCTAACCTAACCACGCTAACTCTAACCTAACCACGCTAACTCTAACCTAACCACGCTAACTCTAACCTAACCACGCTAACTCTAACCTAACCACGCTAACTCTAACCTAACCACTCTTACTATAACCTAACCACGCTAACTCTAACCTAACCACGCTAACTCTAACCTAACCTAACCACGCTAACTCTAACCTAACCACTCTTACTATAACCTAACCACGCTAACTCTAACCTAACCACGCTAACTCTAACCTAACCACGCTAACTCTAACCTAACCACACTAACTCTAACCTAACCACGCTAACTCTAACCTAACCACGCTAACTCTAACCTAACCACGCTAACTCTAACCTAACCACGCTAACTCTAACCTAACCACGCTAACCCTAACCTAATCTAACCAAATTAAACTACCCAGGTTAATTAAGGGTGGCTAATTTTAAGGTGAAATATTCTTTGGTGTTTAATCTTCAGGTAAATTAACTGTGGTGTCTAATCTTAATTAATTTGACAAGGTGAATGACACAGGTGTTCACGTTTCCCCATTCAACACCTGTTAATTGGTTTGTACAGGTACTCTCAAGGTCCATACTTCTGTAAACAACCCGACCTTTAACTAACACATCTGTATCTATTCTTTAACAATTCTCTATATACATCTTTTTCACCACTGTTGTATAAAGCTGTTAAGTCAAATTAACTCTTTGTCATTGCGTGTAAACAGTAAAGAATTAAATAATACAATGGTCCCTTTCATCATCTCGATACAATGCCCGGAGCCAAACTGACTTGGTGGAGTGAAATGGTTTGTCAAAGTTAAAAAGAAAAGTGAAATTACAAGTTTTCTCACAACAGAAACCAACTTGAAAAGAATAATAGTCAATCTCAGTCTTACCTTGATCCACTAATTAACCCGGGATAATGACAGTGTGGCGGTGGATAAGGGTGGTTAAGGGTGGATAATTGTGGTGAATTTTTTGAGAGGTTGAGAGAGACCGCCATTCTTTTGTTTACGATGACAGTGGCGGACTCTAGCGGCGGAGGGGTGAAGTAATGGTGGTGATGATGTCTCCTGTTAAACCTACTCATTTTCCCGTCATTCTGCCTCTTGTTGGGATATTTGATTAGCTCTCACTTGATGTCTTTGCTGTCACGACTTCTCATCATTACTAAAGGGGAAGAAAGGAGAGGTAGGTGTTTTATAGAGAGGTGTGTCACGTGATAGGCTTGTAATGTGATGTGTTTCAGTGGATGAGTTGCCAGTTGCTAACCTAACCTGACCTGACCTGACCTGACCTTTATAAGAGCTAGACCTTCATACTTCATTCTCCTTCCTAGGGGTAGACTTCCATACGTCTTTCTGGGGGAGGGATGCGTGAGGAGGAGGAAGAGGAGATAGAAGAGTAAGAGAGGATGAAGGAAGAGAGGGGAAGGATGAGGAGACGATGGAAGAGAAATAGGAGGATAAGGGAAGGAAGGCAGACAAAAGAACAGTTGATATTATCGGGTGTAGTTAGGGCAGACAGAGATAAGGAGAGAAGTGATAGATCGGTGGAGATGTCTGGTTAACCCTCAAGCAAAGAGGTGCCTGCATCCTGGTAGTGGTGGTAGGTGGTGGTAGTAGTGGTAGGTAGTGATGGTGGTAGTGGTGGTAGGTGGTGGTGGTGGTGGGGGTTGTGGTAGTAATAGTAGTGGTAGGTAGTGATGGTGGTAGTGGTGGTAGGTGGTGATAGTAGTGGTAGGTAGTGATGGTGGTAGTGGTGGTAGGTGGTGGTGGTGGTGGGGGTTGTGGTAGTAATAGTAGTGGCAGGTAGTGATGGTGGTAGTGGTGGTAGGTGGTGGTGGTGGTGGTGATAGTAGTGGTAGGTAGTGATGGTGGTAGTGGTGGTAGGTGGTGGTGGTGGTGGGGGTTGAAGTATTAGTAGTAGTAATATTAGTACAATCTCTTTAGTCTACCTGTACTGAACTCACCTGGGAAGTTTACCTGAAGTAGTGTTGAAGGCTGCCGGGTCCTACCAAGGTGATGGAACATGATACCATAAAGCGTAGAGGGGAGGAGAGTACTGTATGTAGGTTCATGAAAGGAAATCCTGTAGGCGTGGCTAGAGAAACCAGAACTCGTGGCTACAAGAATCATAAACACGCCTGCTACATTATCTACACAGTGGTGGCAGTGGTAGGACCCCCCCCCCCCCCCCCCCCCCCGTGTTAGTGTACATTACCGTAGATGTAACTAAACTTTTAATATACTCACAATTTCCTGCCGGGAGGGAGGGCGTGAGGGAGGGGGGGATGGGTGGGGAGGGAAGGAGGGGGGGGGATGTGGGTGTGGGTGATGATATCTTAACGCGACCCGCTCCTGTAGCCAGTAAGGGGAAGTGAGCCGTAGTATACATGTGTGTGTGTGTGTGTGTGTATGTGTGTGTGTGTGTGTGTGTGTGTGTGTGTTTATCCAGGGAAGACAGAGCACTTAGCCGTTAAAAAAAAAAAAACGGCAGTCAGCTGATGTTGTCGGATATAGAAAATGAATTGCCTGGTAGATTTTAGTGAGTGACCTACCTCAGCTTGTTGGAGCAGGTGTATAGGTTGTTATTAACTGCTGAACAACCAGGTGTGTAGGGAGTAAATTAAGGTGTGTTTTTTGTATTAGTTTAGGGTTAAGGTATAGCCAGGTGTGTGGGGTACGTATTTTACCTGGTGAGGGACAGGTTTGGGTTCCTGGGTACTAATAATGAACCAGGTGTGTGGGCCAGGTGTAGTCAAAAGTAAACGTAACACAACCTAACCCAACCCAACCTAACCCAACCTAACCTAACTTACCCTAACCTAACCCAACCCAACCCAACCCAACGTAACCCAACCTAACCCAACCCAACGTAACCCAACCCAACCTAACCTAACCTAACCTAACCCAACCCAACCCAACCCAACCCAACCTAACCTAACCTAACCTAACCTAACCTAACCCAACACAACCCAACCCAACCTAACCCAACCTAACCTAACCCAACCCAACCCAACCCAACCTAACCTAACCTAACCTAACCTAACCTAACCTAACCTAACCTAACCCAACCCAACCCAACCCAACCTCACCTCGTATTATAAACAATATCTCCCCAGCACTACCCCGTTAATACCACCTTTATATATATATATCACACGTTAATTTTATACCATCTAGATCACATAATGTTTTTATATACGTATGAATGATTATGTTATAGTGATATATGAGAGCTTATATACCTGTTGGATTATAGTGATATATAAAATAATATATAATACACTGTATATTATCCTGTGTACGTATGAGTGATGGTGATTACGTACATGTATACTTTATTTTTTTAGACAGACAGACAGACAGACAGAGGTGGGAAGTACTGGGCTTGTTTGATCTCACCTGAACCCAGATTATATAATGGAGGCTTATGTGGGGACTAATATTCTGTTTTGTTGTTCACTAGTGATTAACTTTTTTGTTCATGTGTGTGTGTGTGTGTGTGTGTGTGTGTGTGTGTGTGTGTGTGTGTGTGTCCCCCTTTCTTTCTCTCTGTGTCTTTCTGTCACACACACACACACAGTTTACCCAGCGTGTGTACTCACCAGGTGTACAGCGCTAGATAAGTGTGTACTCATTATAAATATTTGTTGAATGAGAACTGGAGTCAATTAATTTCTTCTCGATAAATTCTGTAAGTGTTCAGGTCCTATACCGGAATTGTACCTTTATAATATAGTGGAACCCTTAATAATATAGTGGAACCCTTAATAATATAGTGGAACCCTTAATAATATAGTGGAACCCTTAATGATATAGTGGAACCCTTAATGATATAGTGGAACCCTTAATAATATAGTGGAACCCTTAATAATATAGTGGAACCCTTAATAATATAGTGGAACCCTTTATAATATAGTGGAACCCTTTATAATATAGTGGAACCCTTTATAATATAGTGGAACCCTTAATAATATAGTGGAACCCTTTATAATATAGTGGAACCCTTTATAATATAGTGGAACCCTTTATAATATAGCGGAACCCTTAATAATATAGTGGAACCCTTTATAATATAGTGGAACCCTTTATAATATAGTGGAACCCTTTATAATATAGTGGAACCCTTTATAATATAGTGGAACCCTTTATAATATAGTGGAACCCTTAATAATATAGTGGAACCCTTTATAATATAGTGGAACCCTTTATAATATAGTGGAACCCTTAATAATATAGTGGAACCCTTAATGATATAGTGGAACCCTTTATAATATAGTGGAACCCTTTTATAGTGTATTTGAACCCCTCTAAGTACTCATATTGACATCATACTCATACTGACATCATACTCATACTGACATCATCACACAACCATAACTAAATACACAACTAATGCTGACACCACCAACTCAATAAATTTCTTACACCTAATTTGCTTGACCAGGTGTTTTGACTTCTTAAGAATTTATTTATATATATATATATAAATAGTCAAGGGACCACTTAAGGGACCTCGGGTGTTCATTTGTCAAGATCCACAGGTGAGGCAAGTGGGCGAGACCTGTTGGCCAGGTTATTAGCAAAGGAGGGAGGAAAATTTTTGCTTACCTGTGATGATTCAGTAATTTGTAATATATATTTATATATATATATATATATATATATATGTATATATTTTTTTTTTGTGGGGGGTTCAGTTATTATGTTATTTTTTTTATTTGTGTGTGTGTGTGTGTGTGTGTGTGTGTGTGTGTGTGTGTGTGTGTGTGTTGGTTTATTGTTTTGTTGTGAGTGTTTTTTAATTTGTTTGGTGTTTTAAAGCATTTGCATTTGGACCATTTTATGTAAAATTTTAGTGTAAACTCTGTATTCATAATTTGTGGTCAATAAAATATGTGTCTATCTATTTATCTGTTTGGTTCTCTTTCTCTCTCACTGATATTTTCACCTGAACTGTTGTCTTACCTGAACTGTTGTCTTACCTGGACTGTTGTCTTACCTGTACTGTTGTCTTACCTGGACTGGACTTAGGCCTCACAAGGTCACAGGTAAGTCCCATTAATGTCTCACACACATTAAAACTCGTCCTAACCACATATATATTTTTTCCTTCTTTATTCGCCTACGTTTATCTACGATTTATCAGACATTAATTTCATCTTTTTTCCTCACCAAACCACACAGGTTGGCGTTAATTAGCCAGGTGAGTTTGGGAGTAGTGATGATAGGAAATTAATTTAATGTGAATGTTGGTTTACACACACACACACACACACACACACACACACACACACACACACACACACACACACACACACACACACCCTATAATCTACCACAAATATACACACAAATACCTTAAAATTATACGCATACACCGCCAAATATATTTTAAACCAAATCTTCACTGGACGGTAATAATCATTTTAATTTCGACGATTTAATAAAGTGTTTACAAAGTTCACTTAAGCTAATGAACTGGTGAACTTGCTTTGTGTCGTGTGTGTGGGGAGGGGGGGGCATACTTTTACTCACAGCAAATGACGAGCAAATAAAATCATACCTCAGTCTATTTACCTTACCTTACCTTACCTTACCTTACCTTACCCTTACCTTCCCTTCCCTTCCTTCCCTTCCCTTCCCTTCCCTTCCCTTCCCTTCCCTTCCCACCCAAAACACACTTCCTACCTTCCTTTAATCACTAATATATTTTGTTCTATATTTTCTTACCTTAATATTACCTTACTAATTAATCACCTTCACTTTGCCTTACCTGTTGGCTTCCGTTACCTACTGTATTACCTTATGTTACCCTCTGCGTTACCTACATCACTACCTTACGTTACTTTAGTCATTACCTTAATTACTCTCTTATCTTACCTTAGAGTCTTACCTGTACCGTGCTCTATTAAGCCTTTACCTACCTGAGTGTTTCTTATTCTCTTCCCTCGCCTCTTTACTCTTCTTGACCTTTTCCCCTTTCCTGTTCTTCTTTCTCCTCCTCTTCTTATTCCCTCATCACTAGAACCTCTACCCTCTTAACTCCCCTTCTCTTCTCCCCATTTCTACCTCCTCACCTCCCCCTCCCCTCCCCCTTCCTCCATCAACATTCTCTTACTCCCCCTTACTCTCCCCACACTCCTCCCCAAGGGCAGTATGTAGGGGAGGAGATAAGGGGAGGGACAAGAGCGCCAGTAGCATATGTGGTGTCAACAAACGACTCACTCCAGTTACCGATGAACCACACAGAACCACCGACCTACACCTGGTATCTCTCATATCCCTCCCACCCTGCCCCGTCCCACCCTGCCCCGCCCCACCTCGCCCCACCCCACCTCGCCCCACCTCTCCTCCTTCTCCCACAATTCCTTATTATTATTATTATTTTTTTTTTACACAGTCTCGAAAGGTATTGTGGGAAGGACAAACGTTAAGGGTGCCTCTTTTCTTTGGGTGGGTCGTGAGTGGGTCGTGGGTGGGTCGTGAGTGGGTCGTGAGTGGGTCGTGGGTGGGTTGAACACACAGAGGCAGAGGGAGGGTAATCAGGCCTGGGGAGGGAGGGAGGGAAGGATAATTAGGTAGTAGGGTATGTGTTACAGAAGGAGTAATTAGCATAGTCTCCTCCCCATTCCTCTTTTGTCTTCTCTCTCCTGTTTCCTCCCCTTCCTTCCTTAGCTCATTCCCTTTCCTCTATCTCCCTTTCCTCTTCCTTCGCTCACCCTTCTCTTCACCTTCCTCCTTACCCCCTCCTTTTCCTCCCCCCCTTTCCTCTCTCTTTCCTTTCTCCCTTCTTTCTACCTTCCTATTCTTTTCCCTTTCTCTCTCCCCTCTCCCTCCTCCCCTCTCTACCAGCCAGTCACTTACACACCAACAGTCACACACACAAACACACATACATCAACTCCAAACGACAATAATACACATACACACACCAACACAACCTCCCTTCATCCTAGGAATAAAAGATCTAACACTCAGACTTAACACCTTATACCCGCGTCCGTCCTGGGGAATAAAACGCTTCATGTTATTGACACTACCGCCAGATGTATGATAATTATGTACTATACCAGATCGTATACAAGATGCCGAAGCTATCGTATAAAAAAAAACAAAAACAATAACAATATATTTAGTAGGGTGGCTGCACTGTATAAGACGGGTGTAACATTGTAACGTGAGATTTGATGTTGAGGATTAGCCACGTCTTGTTTTGGTATCGAGGGCATTGTATTTTATTGATGGTGGTATGGGTGTGGTATGGGTGTGGTTGTGTGGTGTGTGTGTGTGTGTGTGTGTGTCGTGAGACCTGTCGCTGTAGCATAATTACCTATAATACTTTAGGGTGGAGGCATAATTAATTGACCTCATTAAATCATCCATTACCTGCCTTCAGTTGTTAAGGTGGATCATATGAAGATTAGTTCCCCCCATTACTAGTTTATTTCACCTAATGATTGAACATTTGAACGCTACCTGGTGGGGGGGGGGGTGTTTGGTTAGGTTGGGTTAGGTTAGGTTAGGTTAGGTTAGATTAGATTAGGTTAGGTTAGGTTAGGTTAGATTAGATTAGGTTAATTTAGGGTGGTTAATCTTCAGGTGATCCTCAAGGGCATATCAGCTTATCTGTAAAAAATAACAAACAACGGAATAATTGACTTCACTCACAAACAATTAAAAATAATTAAGCTGACTTCTGTTAATACCTGAAGTCATTAATGATTTTAGGTAATTAATTAACAAACAGGTAAAGCTACTCACCTGAGCCACTTGTTCTGGAATCAACAAAGGTTTATCCTCACTCCCAGCTTATTTCACCTGATGATTAAACACCCTAATATAACCTGGGGATATAGGTTAGGTTAGGGTAGGGTAGGGTAGGGTAGGGTAGGGTAGGTTTGTTTACATACATACCTAATGGTAATGGTTGTCCCCCGTGTAAGGAGGATGGACGGCCCAGGGGCCACCTAGGCGTGAATTTGTTTAAGGTGTAGAAGCTGTCGCCAACACAACAACCACACCTTGAGTTAACGAGTTGCCTGACCCAGTCTCAAGGAATAGTCCGAGAAGACCGGACAGCTCGCCAACTGCACTGGCTAACCATTATCCCGGAATACGATCCGCAAATTGATTAACATCCAGGTTCCCAATTACTGCTGGGTAGACAGAGGCAAATGGCGTAAAGAAACTTGCCCATTATTTCAACCTGCCCGGGGATCGAACCCGGGTCCGGTCGCTTGCGAGGCGAGCAAGCTGATCATTACACCACATACATACATACATACACATACACACATACATACATACATACATACACTCAACCCTGTATACATAATACTTACTGTGGGGTGTTGAGGGTCGGCCTAATGCTTTGCTATTATGTATGAGAACTTTGTCATGATTACCATAAAGCATGAAAGAGGCAGCATAGGTAAGCATACAGGTAGGGGAAAGGTGTGTGTGTGTGTGTGTGAGAGAGGACAACCCAACGCCATGATCCAGGTTAATTGCAGGTATTAAAGAAGGAATAATTAATTTGTCGCTTCATAGACTGTGTTCTGATTGAGCGCATTATTTATTTATGGTGGAAAAAAACACACACACACGCAGTATACCTGAATACCTACACTTGATTGGCTTCGTTCATTGTGTATAAGCATGTATGTGTGTTCAGTGTGGTGTTGAATAACTGTGTGTGTGTGTGTGTGTATTAGTAAAGTTGTCCATAACAGATCAATAACTATGTACATATTATTGTCCTTGCACCAATAATTTACCCCCCCCCCTCCCTCCCACACACACACACACACACACACACACACACACCACAATTCCTCCTCTCTAGGATTTCCCTTCCTTCCTCGTCTCCCTCTCCATCTCCTCCCTCCCTCCCTAGCTCTCCTACCCACGCTTCTCACCTCCACCTCCCTACCCTCCCTTCTCCCTCCCGCCCCTACCCTCCCTCCCTCTACCTCACACCGGAGAAGACAGATCCTCAGTCATTTCTAGAGGGTAGAATTAGACCAACAGCCTCCCTACTTTACTACTTCTTCTCCCCTCATTAATATTCATAAACTCATTAGTCATTTACCTGTGTATGAATAAGGTAAGCTGTGAGAGATGGTTCTTTGAAGGCCCTAATGTGTGGGTGTGTGTGTCTGTGTGTGTGTGGGTTTTGTGTGTGTGTGTGTGTGTGTACTGCTGCTGTCATCATTATTATCAATCACAACAAGAACAACAACATCAACAACATCAACAACAATCACAGTCACTGTAATACGACTTACTACTAGCAACACTACCACCACCACCACCATCACTATCACTACAACCACTACTACCATCACTACTACAAGCAACATTCCCTCTCTACCACAATTATCGTAACCATAATACCCTTCTGTATCACAACCAACACCACAACCACTATACCTTTGTCCCCACCACCACCACTACCACCACTACTACCAGCACTACCACCACCACCTACCACCACCACCACTACCACCACCACCTACCACCACCACTACCACCAGCACTACCACCACCACCTACCACTACTACACCACTCCCACCACCACCTACCACCACCACCACCACTACCACCTACCACCACCACTACCACCACCACTACCACCACCTACCACTACCATCACCACTACCACCACTACTACCAGCACTACCACCATCACCTACCACTACTACACCACTACCACCACCACCACCACCTACCACCACCACCTACCACCACCACTACCACCACCTACCACTACCATCACCACCATAGCAGGAGAGAAATATACCTGACAAAGTGAATACTTAATGATTAATATATACCATTACTGTAAGTGTTGGAGGGAGGGGGGATGACAGGTCGTACCTGGTCGTATCAATGTGTAATGTCCCTCCCTGGTCGTATTAAGATGTAGTAGTCGTACCTGGTCGGGTCAAGGTGGGTTTGTCGTGGTCGTGTTACCTTTAATTAGTGAAGGGTAATAAATGCCGCCGCCCTGAATACCTGTCCACTGTGCTAATTTAATCTATAGTCACCTGGGCCTACTACTCCTGGACTATGACGGACCCTGAGGCCCGCTGGTGAACCCTGAGACCAGCTGGTGGACCCTGAAATCAGCTGCTGGACCCTGAGACCATCTGCTGGACCCTGAGACCAGCTGGTGGACCCTGAGACCATCTGCTTGATCATGAGACCAGCTGGTGGACCTTGAGTTCATGTGGTGGACCCTGAGACCAACTGATGGGTCATGAAACCAGCTAATGGACCCTGGGACGTGGTGGACTGACTCACCGGTCCACTTCTGGTCCAGTCTGTCCCGCGTTTTCGAGTTGGGACAGTTTAATATTCGTCACACATAACACCTGTTGATTACCTTTGGCTCACCTGAAGACCAGACGCCCTAACGCTACCTAGGGGTGTTAGGTTAGTGTTAGGATGGGCTAGGTTAGGTTAGGAGAGAGAGAGAGAGAGAGAGAGAGAGAGAGAGAGAGAGAGATAATTATATCAGTGGAGAACAGTGGTCATAAAAAAGGGAATTTCCATGTTATAGCATATGTATGAGGCGCCCCCACCTCACCCCAGCCCAGCCCAGCCCGCCCCACCTCACCCCAGCCCAGCCCAGCCCGCCCCACCTCACCCCAGCCCAGCCCAGCCCACCCCAGCTCTACTACCTAGCCGCAGCCCAGCTTGTTTGTACCCAGCCGCAGCCCAGTTTGTTTGTACCTAGCCGCAGCCCAGCAGCTTATTACCTAGGCGCAGCCAAGCCTTCTAACCCTAGCTCCATCCACTATCCTAGAGAGATTATTAACACAAAGCTCACAAGGAAGTACTCTCTCTCTCTCTCTCTCTCTCTCTCTCTCTCTCTCTCTCTCTCTCTCTCTCTCTCTCTCTGGGTCGCTCAGTTAAGACTATAAACAAGCTGAAAACGAGAGAAAAATTACCAAAGAATAATGAGCTTCCCCGCATGCGGTTACCTGCGGACCTGACCTGCGGATTTTTTTGGGTGGATAGGCAGAGTAATGGCTGTGTTTAGATATGTTTGTCTGTCTGTCTGTCTGTCTGTCTGTGTCTGTCTGTCTGTCTGTCTGTCTGGTTTAAGCGTAATAGTAATTTAGATCTCGTTTCCATTTTCCGTACCGTGTGTGTGTGTGTGTGTGTGTGTGTGTGTGTTTGTCGGGTTAGGATGGGCTTTTCCACAATCTGGTTAAATATTGTGTCTGGTTGAAGCCGGATATAGTCTGTAACAATAACCGAACACCCCCCCAAGCCGGATAATGCTTCTGTAACATGGAATTATTAAACCGGATTTATCACTATTTAACCTGGAATTAGTCGGATGTGTGAGATATTTTAACCGGTTAGGTGAGGTGATGTTAACAGTGTCTAGTTATTAAGGAATATTTTATTTTGGACACATTGGACACATTGGACATTATGGACTAAATACATAACACATAATGTATCCTGGACATATTATAGGACATGTTGGACAAAATAGATTCGGTCATATTAGGACACATAACACAAGTGTCTTTTGTAGTAGTCAGTTTTTATGTGACAGGTGTGTGTGTATGGGCATAGCGACAGGTGTGTAAGGTATGGTAGGCATAATAGGTGTGACAGATGTGTATTGACAGAACAGGTGTGTAAAGGCATAACAGGTATGGCAGATGTGTGGTAGATATGACAGATATGGTAACTCTTCACAGGTGTGGTAGATGTGTCTTTTGGGCGCAACAGGTGTATGGCAGGTGTCACGTGACCACACACACACACACACACACACACACA
>CAUDMG010002102.1:1576691-1579191 GCA_958450375.1 Homarus gammarus
CACATACTCACACACTTACCTATTCCCATACCTCTCTCTCTCTCTCTCTCTCTCTCTCTCTCTCTCTCTCTCTCTCTCTCTCTCTCTCTCTTCTCCTTTAGAGATATTAAAAGCCAGAAATACTTCACCAACTAACTAGCAACATTACACACGAACAACATGACAACACAGTGTTTGTCTTCCCATCCAGTTAATGACCCAGGTGTGATGTTTACCTAATTAATGCAGGTAACACAGGTATAGGATTCAATTCAACAAAGGCATAACTCTCTTTTTTTTTTATCTAATCCACGTGAAAGAAAGACCGGAAATTGTGTCGCTTTAATTAATGTTGTATTTATTGGCACTTGTGATTAGTAAAGATAAAAAGTGTAGTGTTTTGATGTGTTTGGTAGTCATCACACACCTGTAATTAACTCTTGTGTATCGTTATGGTGTGTGTGTGTGTGTGTGTGTGTGTGTGTGTGTGTGTGTGTGTGTGTGTCCGTCAACAATATTAAACACCTAATGATAATAAAAAAGCTCATATCAATAATAATTAAGAGTTACATTATTAACATCATTAATATGAGACTCGGTACAGGGGTGGGGGAAATAGGGGAAGGGGGAGGGAAATAGGGGGAGGAGGAGGGGGGGGGGTTATGGTGAGGTAAGTGAGGCAGGTGTGTTGCTTAAAGTTCCGCCTCACTACTCCTCTACCATTTCCTCACAACACACCCCCCCTCCCCCCCCCCTCTCTCACCTTTGTGTACCTGTGACTCATCTCTCATTACTGTCTCACATCCATCCTCCTCCTCCTCTTCCTCTTCTTCTTCTTTCTCCTCCTCCTCCTCCTTCTCTTCGATATAATGGACTTTCATAACCATATAGTTCATTATAAGGAGGTTTCATATCCAACAAACCCTCGATGTAACGGACTTTTCTCTCCGTATACCGTTAAATAGAGGTTTCTTACCTTAATTAACCAGGTGTCCAATCCACAATCACACGTACTTTAATTACCTACAGGTGTGTTAAAAAAAACTTAGAATACTTATTATAAAAGTTTAATTAGACTGAAAGTTCGATAATTAACCCGTGTGACCTGAGGTGCCATGTCTTACCTGCTTAGTGGGAGGTCATTAGTGGAGCTCAGGTAAGTAGCTATGTGAGTGAGTGAGATTGTTAGTTAGATAGGGGGGGGAGGTGGATATTGTAAGGGAGGTGTGGTTAGAAGGGTGGTTGTATTGTGGTAGGGAGGTGTGTATAGGTTGTGGTAGGGTAGTTGTGGTAAACAGGTTGTAGTGGTTGTGTGTGGCGGTGAGTGTAGTGGTTGTGTGTGGCGGTGAGTGTAGTGGTTGTGTGTGGCGGTGAGTGTAGTGGTTGTGTGTGGCGGTGAGTGTAGTGGTTGTGTGTGGCGGTGAGTGTCCAGTATGATACCAGCAGTTGAACATACCAGTGTGTAATGGACCAAGAAGAGAGAGGAGGAAGGGGAGGTGTGGGCAGAGGACGGGAGGAGGTGGGTAGAGGACGGGAGGAGGGGGTGATAATGAGAGCGAGAGGAGGAGGAGGAGGAGGAGGCCGCCTGCAGCTGATCTTTGGCGGGCGTGATAACAGGCTGGCGGGAAGTGTCCTGCGGGCGGTGGGAAGTGTCCTGCGGGCGACAGTATATCCCCCGCCAGCACTCCTTGGTTCTAATATATATCCTCCAGCAGGGGTAGCAGCAGGAGGAGAAGTGAGGCGGGTTATGGAGGAGGAGTGAGGCGGGTTTTGGAGGAGGAGTGAAGCGGGTTATGGAGGAGGAGTGAGGCAGGCGGGTTATGGAGGAGGAGGAGTGAGGTGGGTTATGGAGGAGGAGGAGGAGGAGGAGGAGGAGTGAGGCGAGTTATGGAGGAGCGCCCCGTGGCAGGAGGAGGAGGAGGAGAGCGCCTCGGGGTTATCCTGGGGCGGGGCAGGGGTATGAAGCGTGTTGGCCTCAGGCGTGGCAGGTGCCGGCTCAGGAAGTGAAGAACCCCATTACCTCATACTTTGGGCCCACAGTGGAGGAGGGAGGGAGGCAGATGACGACCACCATGATGACTATGCAACGCGGCTGACTGATGACCTCCCCCACCCCACCCACCCCACCCCGACGCCCCTCACACTTACTGACTTCTGAAGGCCGCGGCGGTATATGAAGGACCTCAATTCTGGCTGCTGTAGGTGTTGGGGGTCAGGTAGGGGTCCCAGCACTCAGTAAGCTAGGTGTTGGGGGTCAGGTAGGGGTCCCATCACTCAGTAAGCTAGGTGTTGGGGGTCAGGTAGGGGTCCCATCACTCAGTAAGCTAGGTGTTGGGGGTCAGGTAGGGGTCCCAGCACTCAGTAAGCTAGGTGTTGGGGGTCAGGTAGGGGTCCCAGCACTCAGTAAGCTAGGTGGAGGGGAGGGGAGAGGTCTTGGAGACGGAAACTTTTTGAATTTCTTAAATGTTGTTTTTTTGATAATACCCCATTAATTAGCCTTACCTGGATCTGAGGAACACCT
>CAUDMG010002102.1:1584191-1586691 GCA_958450375.1 Homarus gammarus
TTAATACCAGTGACGTACCAAGAGGGCAATAGCGGTAGTAGGGAGGTACCAAAAGGGCAGTAGCGGTAGTAGGGAGGTACTGAGAGGGCAATAGCGGTAGTAGGGAGGTACTGTGAGGGCAATAGTGGTAGTAGGGAGGTACTGTGAGGGCAATAGCGGTAGTAGGGAGGTACTAAGAGGGCAATAGTATTAGTAAGGAGGTACCAAAAGGGCAATAGTGGTAGCAGGGAGGTACTAAGAGGGCAATAGCGGTAGTAGGGAGGCACTAAGAGGGCAGTAGCGGTAGTAGGGAGGTACTAAGAGGGCAATAGAAGGTAGGAGGGGAGTAATAGCAGGGGAAGTAGCCGACAGTAGCAGCGAGAAGTAGCAAGCAGTAGCGGAGGGCAGGGAAGTAGCAGTGTGTCAGTAGCTTCGTGAAAGATATGGGGCAATAACTGGTTAATATCAGGGCATTAGTGAGGGGCAATGACCAGGTACCGATGGGGTAGTAAGTGGCTAGGAGTGGGGGCAGTGGGATCGGGAGAGTAGCTTCGGGGCAGTAGTGTCGGGGGAGTAGTTGGGCAGTAATTTCGGGGCAAGATAAGAGTAGGAGTGGGGCAGTACTTTCGGGGCAAGATAGGGGCAAGGGTAGAGCAGAAGCAGGGCAAGACCTTGATGGTATAAGGTCTGGACAGGGGCAGGGGTGGGTGGGGCAGCGTCGGGGCGGGGCGCGGCGGGGCAGCCTCTCCCCGGGGTGGTCCACTTCTCCAGTTTAATTGGTCGTTAAAAACCCCAGGCTGTGATTTGCCGGTTTTTGTGCTGTACAGTGAACGTTGCCGGTGCTGTAAACTGCTGTTGCCTGTGCTGTAAACTGCTACTCTTGCTGTTCTTAGCCTGTGCTGTAGACTGCTGGTGCTGTAAACTGCTACTCTTGCTGTTTGTAGCCGGTGCTGTAAACTGCTATCGTAAACAACTGCTGTAAACTGCTGTCATTTGTCGGTCCTGTAAATTTCTATTGTTTCTGCTGTTGTTGTTGTTGTTGTTGTTGTTGCTAGTATTGGAAATTGTAAACTCCTAGTACTGCTGCTGCTTCCCCAACCCAGCTAGTACCCTCCTCCCCCACCTTCTTCCCCAACCCAGCTAGTACCCTCCTCCCCCACCTTCCCCAACCCAGCTAGTACCCTCCTCCCCCACCTTCTTCCCCAACCCAGCTAGTACCCTCCTCCCCCACCTTCCCCAACCCAGCTAGTACCCTCCTCCCCCTCCTCCCCCACCTTCTTCCCCAACCCAGCTAGTACCCTCCTTCCTCTTCCCTCCTCCTCCTTCCTCATTTTCCTTCCCCAACCTACTCCTCCCCTCCTCTCCCCCCCCCCACACACACACGTCACCCCGCCAGCCATTCTCCCTCTAAGCGTTGCCTATTATAAGAAGCCATTGAAATAGACTCGTTTTGATTTATGTGTTGTGTCTGTGGTATTACGCTATCTTCCTGTGATCTGATTTCTTTCTTTTTTTTCTTTTTTGCTTTCATTTCTTTTTTTGTGGGGGGGGGGGGGTGTGGGGGGTGGGTATGTAGTGTTGATGGGTACTGATGACAAGGGTACACAGGTTGCCATGGTGTTATTACATAGGGGGGAGGGGAGGGGAGGGGGATGGTGAGGGGAGGAGTGAGTGAGAGAGGTTAGGTAGGTGAAGAGGGGAAGTAAGGATGGGAAGGAGGGATAGGAGGGAGGGAAGGATAACAATGGTGGTCTCTCTCTCTCTCTCTCTCTCTCTCTCTCTCTCTCTCTCTCTCTCTCTCTCTCTCTCTCTCTCTCTCTCTCTCTCTCTCTCTCTCTCTCTCTCTCTCTCTCTCTCTCTCTCCAGGTAACGTGGAGTCCAGGTAGACCTGTCAATTCATTAAAGAGATCACAAGGTGTTATACACGAAACACCTCTGTACAGTACACAGGTAAACTCCGCAGGTAGAACACTAAAGTCCCTCCTTACCCCTACACTCCCCTCACTCCCACCCCTCACACTACCCTCCACTCCCCTACCACCCTACCCCCATACTCCCCACCCACTAGAACCCCACCCACTACACTCACCCTACCACACCCTCCCCCCCCCACACTCCCCCCACCACCACCTTACCCCCACACACCCCACCGCCCCCCTCTATCATTGTTTCCATCTCAAGAGTTCATACAGCGTGTCTTCGGAATAACAAACTTTTCATTCACTTTTCATTCGTCATTACAGTTATCATAGTCTAAGGCTACAGACTATGGACTACCACACCTTGATTATATCTTGTCATTAATTTTTACCACAGGATGTATTTTGCTTATTATGGTATTGGGTTTGTTCAAGGTGGTGTGGTAAGGTTAGGTTAGGTGTGTGTGTGTGTGTGTGTGTGTGTGTGTGTGTGTGTGTGTGTGTGTGTGTGTGTGTGAGGGAAGGAGACTTGACCATATCTACACACTCAAGAGGTAATGTTGGCAGTGTTGTCCTATGAAGTTAATTTTCTTATCTGCTCT
>CAUDMG010002102.1:1589191-1629191 GCA_958450375.1 Homarus gammarus
CCTCCCTCACCTTCCCTCACACCTCTACCTCCCTCACCTCTCTACCTCCCTCACCTTCCCTCACCCTCCCTACAACCATACAGTAAGGTTTGTCGGTAGTTTTTCGTCTTATATTGCCTGTAAAACCATTTCGGAGGGTGAGGGGGAGGGGGGGTGGCTTAAGGGGAAGGGGGAAAGGAGGTTAGGGGCAGAGAGAGAGAGAGAGAGAGAGAGAGAGAGAGAGAGAGAGGAAAGGGGGAAGGATAGGGTCAGGGGGAAGGGGGAAGGGGGGGGATTTTATCACTCTCGGTCATCGTTGTCTTCCACACGCGAAAAAGTTATTAAGCAATGTAGATGAGACGGAGGCTGGAGTATAAATGTTACGTTCAGTGTACAGAAAAACACGACTTTGTGAAGGAGGTGGGTTTATGGGGCGAAGGTGGGGAGGATGTGGTGGGGAGTGGGGGGGGTGTTAGGTTGGGGAGGATGTGGTGGGGAGTGGGGGGTGTTAGGTTGGGGAGGATGTGGTGGGGAGTGGGGGGTGTTAGGGTGGGGAGGGTGTGGTGGGGATTGGGGGTGTTGTTGGTGATGGATTGTGGTGGAGGGCTTCTATGTGTAGAGATGGAGGATGATGATGGAGGGAGTGTGGTGGTGGTGGTTGTGTTGGAGGATGCTTAAGTGTTGTAGTGATGGAGGCTGGTGGTGGAGTGTAAAGGGTGGTGGAAGGTAATGATGGAGTGGGAATGGTGGTGATGGACTGGAAGCTGGTGTTGGAGAGGGAGTGTGTTGGTGACGGAGGCTGGGGTCCCATCAATTTAGCAGGGCCACAGCTGAAGACCCTGTGTAACACCTGAAGCTACCTGTGTCTCCTGCTACCTGCATTAATTACTTCCAGGCTGTGTGTGTGTGTTACTTGCTACTTGTTTATGCCACTGGCCACTTGTTTATGCCACTAGCCACTTGTTTATGCTCCTGGCCACTTCTTTATGCTACTCTCAGTCTGACATACTGTATATAAAATCAACAGTGCGATATAACAAGATGTATCATAATTGAAGATCAGAGAAAACTGAGTAACTCATTTGTTTACATGTGATAAAATAAGGTCAGGTATCGAGGGGGTTAATTACCAGCCGTTCAGGTATTGTCACCTAAGCGATTGAGAGTTAAATCACCATCTTAACGAGCGACAGTTAGGAATAGCCCCTAATAGATTTATGTTGAGTTGTTTACTTTTAGTGATTAGATTGGCGTACATGGCTTTACGATTGGCCGTGTTATCTAGTCTGTGATTGGCTGTTAAAGAAGGGGGTTGGGGAGGGAAAGGGGGGGGAAAGGGGGGGACTTGCTTATCTTAGGTGTGAGGGACGTGTTGATAAGTCATGAGTAACGTATGAGTGTCAGGTTACTATGCAGTGGTCTCTTACTTCTCCTACTCTTCCTCTTCTTTGCTTCCTGGACTGAAGGAAGAGGAAGGAGGAATGGATGAGGTTAGAGGGAAGGGAGGAAAGTGGAGGAGAGGGAAGGGAGGAAAGTGGAGGAGAGGGGTGGAGAAGAGGGGAAATTGGTATGGGAAAAAGGTGGAGAAGAGGGAGGAAGGAGTGGATGGAAGTGAAGACGGTGTGGAGGAAGGAGTGCAGGAGAGTGAGGAAGGAGTGGAGGAGAAGGAGGAAGTAGTGGGAAAGGGGTATCAGTCACCTGGAATCTTGATAATGACCAACACTTGTCTAGTCTACTCCGTGGTGCCTGTGTGTGTGTGTGGGTGTGTGTGTGGTTGGGGGGGGGGGGGGGGGAGGGTTACATAGGGAGGGTAGGACTGTGGACTCTTCTACCTGTTGTCCATAATAACCTAATAACTATGAGCTGTACCTTGTGATTACGTTCTAACTAGTGATAATCTTACTTTTAGATGAACAGTTACGCACAAAACTCCCTGGACACACTGTACCATGTGGCATATATACAGTGTAGGTACTTGAGGAGGAGGGGGAAGGGGGGGGGGTATTGCACACACACACACACACACACACACACACACACACTTACGTTCCTGTGCTAAAGTAAGTGCTTAGAGTGTTAAGTGTCACCACCTGGAGCGTTAAGACACTCATAATTCACTACCCTGAGTTATTTATATTAAAGAAACACAAACTCACTACTTATGAGCTATTTGAAACACGTTAACAAAACTCACTTAATGAATACTTAAACCAAAACTCCCACCTAACCTAACCTAACCTATCCTAACCTAACCCTAACCTAACCCTAACCTAACCCTAACCTAACCTAACCCTAACCTAACCTAACCTAACCAAACCAAACCTAACCTAACCCTAACCCTAACCTAACCTAACCTAACCTAACCAAACCTAACCCTAACCTAACCTAACCTAACCTAACCTAACCTAACCCAACCCTAACCTAACCAAAAACAACCCACTTATTCATACATATTTACGATATTAACAATACAATTCTACTAATTATTGATATGTAAATTAGATATAAAATTGGTTTATATTACTGATAATAATTGATCATAAGACAAAGTATATTATTTTTAGATATGGTAATTTGAGTCAGTTTGTAGCAGGTGTGTTCAGTGATGTGGTGGTGCTTCGGAGTGTCTTAATTGCAGGTGTGTTAGTGTGTGTGTGTGTGTGTGTGTGTGTGTGTGTGTGTGTTAATTAGGGCCATGTCTGATGATTACAGGTGGTGATGATAAGATAAGCAGGTGAGGGAGGGAGGTAGAGAAGGAGGAGGGGGAGGTATGACAGGACCCACCTCTCTCTCTCTCTCTCTCAACACCTGTACCACCTCTCACCTGTTGAGTGCCCTCCCTCCCTCCCTATCTTCAAGTTAAACTAAGTCAGGTCAGGTTAGGTTAGGTTAGGTTAGATTAGGTTAGGTCAGATTAGGTTAGGTTTGGTTAGGTTAGGTTAGGTTAGGTTAGGATAGGCTAGGCTAGGTTAGATTAGGTCTGAACTCAATGAAACAATGACCACAACTGGTGATCCACACGGCCGCCCCAGACATTATAAGTGGGTGAAGACTGCTACATTAATATCACATGTGACCAATTACAGGAGCTAACGACCAGTAATGACCATTAAAGTAGGAGAGGCGGGGATACCAAGTGTTCTCAGCACGGAGGAGGAATGACAATATTTCCCACCCCACCCCATTGTGGCCATGAGTTCACCTGGGGCCATGAACAGGTGCCACATATTATCCCCGTTGCCATGGGTTACCTGAGATCATGGACAGGTGACGATTAATTTGGGGGTCTCTCTCTCTCTCTCTCTCTCTCTCTCTCTCTCTCTCTCTCTCTCTCTCTACTCAAGACATCTTCAGAGGCAACACACCATTAGTTAAGGGGGAAGTGTCTTAACTTACGATTTATTTGAGAATATATTAGTCATTATCTTATTACTTACAGACGAGTTGAAATTACGAGGTTTTATCAATATATCTTTTTTTTTTCTCTTCTAGTTAATGACCATTAGTTAGTTTGACCCATTAGAGGTTAAGAACACCCATTAATGCTGTTTTTTTTCTGTCTGGTGTTGTTTGCTAGCCATTAGTCTACCCCTACCCATTAGAGATTTGGAAGACCCATTAATGCTCTCTCTCTCTCTCTCTCTCTCTCTCTCTCTCTCTCTCTCTCTCTCTCTCTCTCTCTCTCTCTCTCTCTCTCTCTCTCTCTTTCTCTCTCTCTCGTGTTGTTTATCATTAGTTTGCTTCACCCATTAGAGATTACGAAGACCCATTACAGCTATTTCTCTCTCCCATTACTTTCTTTCACCCATTAGCCAAGTGTGTGAGAGTATGACCCATTATTTACCATACCATAAGAGTGATATCAGTTGCCACCATTACCATTAGAAAGTATAAAATGTTGCCATCCCCGACCATTGCCTCGTGCTACCATTGCTACCAGACCAGTACTACCAATGTTACCAGACCAGTACTACCATTGTTACCATACCAGTGTTACCAACCAGACAAGAGCTACCATTGTTACCAGACCTGTACTACCATTGTTACCATACCAGTGTTACCAACCAGACAAGAGCTACCATTGTTACCAGACCTGTATTACCATTGTTACCATACCAGTGTTACCAACCAGACAAGAGCTACCATTGTTACCAGACTAGTACTACCATTGTTACCATATCAGTGTTACCAACCAGACAAGAGCTACCATTGTTACCAGACCAGTACTACCATTGTTACCATACCAGTGTTACCAACCAGACAAGAGCTACCATTGTTATCAGACCAGTACTACCATTGTTACCATACCAGTGTTACCAACCAGACAAGAGCTACCATTGTTACCAGACCATTAGAGTATGGTGGTCCTGGTGTGGTCCCGACCATTACAGACCACTGACCAGTATTCGCCATCTTGTGTAAGACCGGAAGTGGGAGGAGCTTAAGGAGGGGTACCTTAGGGTGACACGTGCGCCTCCTTCTCCTCTTCTTATCTTCGTTCCTTCCTTTTTGTTGTTGTTGTTCTCCTTCTTTCCGTTCATTCTTCTTCTTCTTGTTCTTCTTCTTTTCTTCTTCTCTTCGTTTGTTCCTTGTTGTTCTTCTTTTCTTTCTTTCTTCTTCTTCTTCTTCTTCTTCTTCTTCTTCTTCTTCTTCTTCTTCTTCTTCTTCTTCCCTCTCTACCATCTCTTCTTATTTCTTCTCTGCCCTTTCCTCCTCCTCCTCCTTCTCCTCCTCTTCTTCCTCCTCCTCTTCTTCCCTCCTTCTCCTCCTCCTCTTCTTCCTCTTCCTCCTCCTCTTCTTCCCTCCTTCTCCTCCTCCTCTTCTTCCTCTTCCTCCTCCTCTTCTTCCCTCCTCTCTCCTCCTCCTCTTCTTCCTCTTCCTCCTCCTCTTCTTCCCTCCTCTCTCCTCCTCCTCTAATTCAGCAACATCTCCCCCAACTGACGATTTTACGCTCTCAAGGTTGACAAGTACGATTATACGGTGGAGTGGTGGAGTGGTGGAGTATGGGTGGAGTATGGGTGGTGGAGGTGGGAGAGGTGGAGGCTGGTGGAGGTGAGAGTGAGTGGGAGAGGTGGAGGTGAGTGGTTAGGTTAGGTTAAGTTTCGTTCAGGTAATGACAGGTAATTCGTCTTGGGATTTCCGGGGTTTACACTCTGCCTAAAAGCCGTGAGAGACTGGAAAATAAACCATTACAGCGGAACATTAAACCACAGGTGAATTAGGGCGGTGTTTCCTCTCTCTACACACACACACACACCTGAACGCCTGTACCAGTCTTGTCTTGATAGGTCAACACAGAAGCCGCCTTCATTTACCTGTGCCGTCTAGCTTCCCCGGTGGTCAGTCCGTCACACCTGGGGAAAAATGCCAATTACCTGGAGATTTTGACACCATTATTTTTTTCACCTGATAACTAATTACTGGTAAGTTAACCTAGCCTAACCTAGCCTAACCTAACGCTATCTATGGGTTAGGTTAGCGTTAGGTTAGATCTGGTCAGGTTAGGTTAGGCTAGGTTAGGTTAGGTTAGGTTAGGTTAGGTTAGGTTAGGTTAGGTTAGGTTAAATAAAGTAGATGTAATGTAGTTAAGTAAAATTTGGTGTTAATGTTAATTTAGGTATTGAAATATATTTAAGCTTCTGAGGTGTACACACACACACACACACACACACACACACACACACACACACACACACACACACAATGACTTTCACTATTAATTAATTAAGAGATGTGACGTTTTAAGTTTATTGTTTCATCACCTGCATCATTATAGTGCCTCTATAGTGACGTCATCATCTTAACTCCATGTGTCCGGTGTGACGTCACGAGAGGTAGCCACGTGTCCGGTGTGACGTCACGAGAGGCAGCCACGTGTCCGGTGTGACGTCAAGAGAGGCAGCCACGTGTCCTGTGTGACGTCACGAGAGGTAGCCACGTGTCCGGTGTGACGTCACGAGAGGCAGCCACGTGTCCGGTGTAGCGTCACGAGAGGCAGCCACGTGTCCGGTGTGACGTCACGAGAGGCAGCCACGTGTCCGGTGTGACGTCACGAGAGGTAGCCACGTGTCCGGTGTGACGTCACGAGAGGTAGCCACGTGTCCGGTGTGACGTCATGAGAGGTAGCCACGTGTCTGGTGTGACGTCACGAGAGGTAGCCACGTGTCCGGTGTAACGTCATGAGAGGCAGCCACGTGTCCGGTGTGACGTCACGAGAGGCAGCCACGTGTCCGGTGTGACGTCACGAGAGGCAGCCACGTGTCCGGTGTGACGTCACGAGAGGCAGCCACGTGTCCGGTGTGACGTCACGAGAGGTGGCCACGTGTCCGGTGTGACGTCACGAGAGGCAGCCACGTGTCAATGTTTTTATGGAGGAGGAGGAGGAGGACCACCCGGGCAGGAAGTGACGCGCGTCTCCAGGTACTTCCCTTCTTCCCTCCTTCCCTCCTCACTACCATGGTCTCTCCCTCCATAACTCCCTCCCTCTCATCCCTCTCCCTCCCTCCCCTCCTCCCAAACCCAGCTCCTTGCTTCCCTATACCTTTGTTCTTCCCCGCACACCATCCTTCCTTCCTTCCTTCCTTCACTTTCTCTCTCTCCCTCTCTCTTCTCCCTGGTCCCACTTCCCGCACCCTCCCTCCCTCCCTCCCTCAGCCAGGTGTGAGCAGGTGAGGGTAGGTGGAAAGACATACGACCTGCCCTCCCTCCCTCCCTCCCTCCCTCCCTTCCTTCCTTCCTTCCTTCCTTCCTTCCTTCCCTCCCTCCCTCCCTTCCTTCCTTCAACAGCTAAAGACATCATTTCACTGTTATTTTCCGTCACAGCTGAACAACGGGAGACCTGAAGACAGCGACCGTTCATGCAGGTGTCCGTCCGTCTGTCTGTCCGTCCGGGTGTCTTCCTAATTGCAGGTAGCTCAACAAAGAACAAAATTGGTTTAATATCACACACACACACACACACACACACACACGAGAGAGAGAGAAGCGACTTTACCCCCAACATCTACACTACCACAACACAGCAGGTAATTAAAGGTATCTGCTATTTATACACACCTGTTATCACCTGTCAGCTGATTATAAAGGTGTCTGTTAATATTTGTTATGGGGGTGTATGATATAATGGGAACAGGTAGTGTGTGTGTGTGTGTGTGTGTGTGTGTGTGTGTGTGAACAGTTGTAGTCGTATGGGTAATTGTGTTTTATTTTATAAGTGTGTGTGGTCGTACTTATAGCTGCCCACCCTCACTTATAAACACGTGTGGTCGTACTTATGACAGCCCACTCACTTATAAGCACGGATGGTCGTTCTTATGACAGCCCACTCACTTATAAACACGTTTGGTCGCACTTATGACAGCCCACTCACTTATAAGCACGGGTGGTCGTACTTATGACAGCCCACCCTCACTTATAAGCACGGGTGGTCGTACTTATGACAGCCCACTCACTTATAAGCACGGGTGGTCGTACTTATGACAGCCCACTCACTTATAAGCACGGGTGGTCGTACTTATGACAGCCCACTCACTTATAAGCCCGGGTGGTCGTACTTATGACAGCCCACTCACTTATAAGCACGGGTGGTCGTTCTTAAGACAGCCCACCCCTACTGTTAAGTACGTGTGGTCGTGCTGGATAGTCGTGTACCGTCACTCCATCGCCAGTAATAATTTTTATGATATGCCAACAACCTCGTTAGGGGTATTAACGATCACTAACAAGGGTGGACTATTATGACGCCTATTCTCACCTAACAATAAAGGTCACAATCCCTCGGTTTGATGACCCCGAGTCTTTGTTTTAAGGAGTCATAATGGCTGGAGAGGTCGCATGCGGGAGTCATAATGGTTGGACAGGTCGCATGCGGGAGTCAAGAGAACAACACCGGGAGAGTGTTTGGTTACAAAGTAGAGTTCTTGGTGGCGGCTGCTAATTACCGATTGTGGTTGACGCGTAAAAGATTTGGACATGGGGCGGGGACATGCAAAGTGTGTGTGTGTGTGTGTGTGTGTGTGTGTGTGAGTCAGGGGAGAGAGATTTGTTGCTTCGTGTAAAATTGATGAATGAATATCTGTCCATCGTGTTCAGTTACATCAAGGTGTGGTGGGCGATCCGAGGCGAAGACACGTAGAGACGCGGTTTGGCCTGCAGACACTGGCATTGAGACACCCACAGACATACACGTAGACATACATTGACTTGTAAACACAGGAAGTCAAGCAAAGACACACAGTTGTAGTTTGGTTCACACACACATACACACACACACACACACACACACACACACACATACACACACACACACACATATATGTATAACTTTTGTGTGTCTGTATTCGTATATCGGGTTATTTGTTGTCTGTTCCAGGTGTGTGTGTGTGTGTGTGTGTGTGTGTACCAGGTGGGAGGTGTAATTAACTTCACCTGTAGATTTGCATATTCAACTTAGCGTCTCTCCCATTATCAATATTTTCCTCTCTGATTTACATATTTATCACCCATTATTATTGTTCGTACTTATTAATGGCGTTTTATCTTCTCCTTCGTTTCTTTAATTATATGCTGAAACAGTGTGTGTGTGTGTGGGGGGGGGGGGGGGGCCCAGTAACCTCAGGAGGACGAGTTATGGGTCTTTTTTTTTTTTTATTCATTTTTTTTACCTGTCGTGTTGAGACTGGTTAAAAATAGGTCAGAATTTCACCTTCCTTCCGCCTACCATCACTGCCACTACCACTTAACACCACTACTACCCACCACCACTGCCACTACCACTTAACACCACTACTACCCACCACCACTACCTTTACTAAGACTATTATCACTACCCCTACCACCACCACTACACACATCCTCCTACCACTACCACCACTACTACCACTACTACACCACCACCCACCAGAGCTCCCGATGGTGTTCAGGTCTCATGTGATCCGAAGCTTAAGGATTTAGTCATAGATTTCATGATGTCACCCTGACTTAGTTCAGCTCCTCGTTGACAGGGCTATTGTGTGTGTGTGTCTGACCCCTCCTCCCCCCAGCAGGTTCTAGGGATCAAGAGGTGAGGTGTGTGTAAGAAGGATGACCTCTCTCTCTCTCAGAAGCACCGTGTTTAGACAAGAACCCGAGCTACTGAAGAAGGGAGCTTGTGAGCTAAAGGTGGCAGTAATAAGAGATTAAATACAGAATTTTCGTCTTCAAATGGCAATGTTACAACCAGTTTGCTTCTCATCATCTTTCTGTGGTTACAACCTCAGCTTAAACGCAATAAAAAAAAAACACAACAAGAATAGCAAGATTATAGCCAGCGTCCATGATGTATCACTAGTACAGAAGCAGGTGATTCCTTGTGGGACGCCGCTCAAATGATAGAGGCCACAGGTGCAGAGATGGTGTACCTCCTCTTAATGATACTTATCCCAGGTGCCCACAGTCGATGAGGAGGAGGAGGAGGAGGAGGAGGAGGAGGATCTTGACGTGGTGCAGGTGTAGCCCCGGGGGTAATGGTTGGCTCTCTCTCTCTCTCTCTCTCTCTCTCTCTCTCTCTCTCTCTCTCTCTCTCTCTCTCTCTCTCTCTCTCTCTCGTATGCACAAAGGTTCTGGAACACGTGATGACGAGGGTTGGTTACACTTATGTTCCTCCCCATAACATGCAGGGTCTCGAGCCAGGTGAGTGGGTTTGACTAAGAGCACTATACTGTACATCATGGGAACTTAATGTGTTGTTTTAATCGACATTGGAATCCTATACATTTAAAAAGACGATTTAAAGTATTTAATTCCTTGGTGATAAAGTACCTGGCTATCATAATTATAATACTCTTACAATTTATAAGTTTTATTGAAGTTCTTAGAAACGTCGCTTGAGTATTATACACATCAGGTCTTTTGTGGGTGGGTCATGACACGTTGGCCTTGGGTCATGTCCACCACCGCCGTCTGGGTCATGTAAGCGGTGTGGCTAATAAGTGGAATCTTTTGAGCTACAGATCATGCATAACGCTTCCTCCCCCCCCCCCTCACAAAAGAGACTCCCCCCCCCCCCACAAAAGACTTCCCCCTCTCCCTCCCCTCCCTCCCCCCCCCTCAAAAAGAGATACAAAATACAGGAAATTCTTCAAACTCTTCCTTCAAATCACACGAGAGAAAGAAAAAAAAAGTTTGCATCTGTCGCAACGTTGATCATAATACGTGTTACCTGGTCTCTGCTGTGTAGTCTAAGCTTACTCCTTCTAGACTCTAAAGACACGCTACCTGTATCGATCTAAGTTACTCCCACCCAAATGGCCAGTGTCGGGATCATGTCACATCAACCACTACCTTCCATTTGACGATCGAGCCAATACTGAACAAGGTAGGAAAGAGATGAGACGACGTAGAATTGACACCCTTCTCCTCCCACTCTCTCTTCCCCTCCTTACAACCCCTCCTCCCTCCTCTCTCCCCCTCCCTACACCACAACCCCTCCTTCCTCTACCCCATCCCCACCCCACAACCCCTCTCTCCTTCTTCTCCCACCCCCACCCCTTAAAAAAAACACACAGAAATACCCCCTATTTGAGAGTACTTGGCAAATGGTGTTCTGGTTGTGGAGGAAAAAATGGTCGTGTCTCGGGGAGGGAGTAATGATACATATTTTTAGTCCTCTCTGTGTCTCTCCCTCTCTCATTTTCTCCACACATTACCTCACTTTTTGTCTCTCTTGAGGTAGGTGTGTTTTTTCTTGTCTATATGATTGAGTCCCCCCTCTCTCCTTCCTTGTCTCCCCTATGGTTTCTTGGCTTCTATTTTAGGGGTGACTTGTCTATTTTGTTTTTCTTTTTGTGTTTTCTGTGATTTGTTTTTTTTTATTATTATTAGTGTTATGAGCTGAACAGTTAACTAGATAGAAGCAGAAAAATATCATGCCGCCTTGTATGTTATATATATATATTTTTTTTTGTTGTTGTTTTTAATAGAGTGAAGAATGTATAGCGCCCAAAAAAATTATCCTTATATTTTCACCCCCAGGCCCCGTTGTGGTTCATTGACTTATGCCCGGGTAGGGTATTCCCCCCTCCCCCTCTCCCCAAATTATTAGTTTCTATGTTTGAGTTTAAGAAATAATCAATCATATATACAGTAGGATGATTAATTATTCTTACGTGAGCCAGCGAAACATACTACCTGATGTGTCCCATTAATTTACATTTTTAAGGGAAAATGCATCGTACAATACATTTTTTTTTTTCCCTCGGAGAGATTATAGATTATTTTATGTTACCATTTATATTCTTCAGACTCTTATAAAAGACATTAAATCTACCACAAGATATAACTCAAATCAACCAAATAGGTCATCGTACGCTCGTGTATATATCTATTGCGTCAGTACAGCAGGGAGCCAGTGTACATCAGGGTGTCAGGCAGGGCGCTACAGGTCACTCACTCACTTAGTCTGTCTGTCACCTCTTGATATTGTGACGTCATTACCAGTAGCTACCCCCGAAGACCTGCTGCCTGGGGACGTAGACGCAACAAGGGGCCACGCCAATTTCTGTTTCAGTGATTGTTTTAATGTCGAGGCGAGTGACTCCATCGCTTACCTCCTGGTCCAGACGGTCGCTTAAACTCCTGCCCGGGGCGCCTCCAGTCGATCCTGTTGTCAATGGGTACTTGAGATTTTGTCGTGTGGTGGCGTGTGATTCGTGTGGTGGTGGCGTGTGGATGTGATGTCGTGTGGTGGCGTGTGGTGGTAGCGTTTGGATGTGGTGTCGAGGTTTAGTTACTATCTGTGTCGTGTTCATCCTGTCCTGAACAAGTCGTCTGCCGTATGTGATCCAACACTGTTTACATTTACAAAGATAATTTATTGGTGTTACAGGAAGGAGGAATTAATGACTGTGTATAGTTAACAATGCGTGTGTGAAATGTTTTATTATACATACATACATACATACATACATACATACATACATAATAGAGGTGTGGCCTCCAGGAGACTGTTGCAGTTTGAATTTTAGCATTCCTTCTCTTCTTCCTCTCCTTTCTTCCCTCTTCTTCCTCTCCTCTCCCTCATTTGCCCTTCCTCCTCCTACTCATCTTCCTCTCTTCCTCCTCTTCTTCCTGTCTTCCTCCTCCTCCTCTTCTTCCTGTCCTCCTCTTCTTCCTCCTCTTCTTCCTGTCTTCCTCTTCCTCCTCTTCTTCCTGTCTTCCTCCTCCTCCTCCTCATCTTCCTCTCCTCCTCCTCCTCCTCCTCCTCTTCCTCCTCCTCCTCATCTTCCTCTCTTCCTCCCCCTCCTCCTCCTCCTCCTCTTCCTCCTCCTCATCTTCCTCTCCTCCTCCTCCTCCTCCTCCTCCTCCTCCTCCATGTATCACACGGTATCTGACCACATCACAGGATATCCCCACATCAATTATAATGAATATTGTTCCTAGCTATACCCATGTCCACTATGTCTTACAGCCTTAGTACATGCTTCTTCTTGTTGTGACCTCCACACCCATGTCCAGTAACTGTGTCTTTAAGCGTTGGGACCTGCTACATGTCTACACCCGTGTCCAGTATGTCTTACAGCGTTAGGACATGCTTCCCTCACCTCCGAGCCACTACCACTACCTCGTGTTAGCCAGCCACGACTCCTCCTCTCCCCCTCCTCCTCCTCCTCCTCACTCCTACTTCTTCTTTTCTTCTTCCTCCTCCTCTTCCTACTTCTTTACATCCTCCTTATTCTCCTCCTCCTCCTCTTCCCCCTCCTCCTCTCCCGCCTCCCCCTCCTCCTCTAACAGTCGTCAGCCGAGCGGAGCTGATTGATACCTGCTTAAAGTATACTGACTGAGCCCCCTTGAGCCCATCACACACACACACACATACATACATACATACATACATACATACATACATACATAATAAAATAATGGTTGCCCTTCGTGTAACGAGGATGGCCGGTCCAAGGGCCACCTAGACGTTAATTTGTTTAAGGTGTAGAAGCTGTTGCCAACACAACAACCGCACCCTAAGTTAACGAGCTGCTTGACCCAGTGTCAAGGAATAATCCGAGAAGACCGGACAACTCGCCAACTGCACTGGCAAACCATTACCCCGGAATACGATCCGCAAATCGATTAACATTCAGGTTCCCAATTACTGCCGGGTAGACAGAGGCAAATGGCGTAAAGAAACTTGCCTATAGTTACTTACATACATACATACATACATACATACATTACCCACACAGTATACCCACACGACGAGTTATTGCCCACTTAGTGTCTTATAATTTTCTCAGGTAAGCTATACACCTGAGTGGTATTCAGGGCCGACAAGGGGCTGCGATGAAGCACTAATTAGCAGGTAAACAACAGGTAGAACAGCCAACAGGTGGAATGATGTGTATAGGTATGATCGTGTGGGGGGGGGGGGTAAACAGTATACACACATACACTATATTTATTGTATACACACATGTTTATATACATACATTAGTGTATACATAGAGACATATATACAGTATATATACATGCTTATACACACACACACACACACACACACACACACACACACACAGCAGGAGTATAATTATTGGTATTATCACACAGCGGGGCCCCATAGAGAGTTATATAATACAATGTGATATAATTAGTGGTATGACGGGTTGGTTACATTCATATAAGAGAAGTATGCTAGGTGTATTAAACGGTATAACAACAGTAGTATAATGAACGGTATGACATCTGTTGTATATTAAAAGATAGACAACGGGTGAACGGTATATAACAGTGGTATAATGAACGGTATACACAACAGTGGTCTTGGCCAACAGATATAACCAACAGAAGAGTATAACAGATTGGATCAACAGGTAGAATTATACCTACCCAATCCGTCCAGAATCCACCCTGTACATTCGTGAACGACAGCAAAGTTTTTCGTTGATAATTTACATGTGTCGTTTTTTTTTTTGCACACACACACACACACACACACACACACTTTTTTCTGGGGTAGGGGATACTGAAGCCGTTGGGGTACCTTATTTACCCCCTCCCCCTCCTTGTTATTCCTCCTCCTCCTCCTTACCTGACATCCTTAGAGGCGTTCGTGTGTGTGCATGTTTATGAACGTGTGCGTGTATCTGTGTCTGTTAATTGTCTCTTGGTCTGTGTCTGTCTGTCTCTTTGTTCCCTCGGATGGCTCCTAACAATAACAAGTGGTCAGGCTCCAATAACCAATCAATAACTACCGTGGTCACAGGTAATTTGGGGTCATTTTCTATCCCAAGGTCCCCTCCCTTCTTTAGTTACGGTCAGGGGCGCTGTAACCCCCACTGTACCTCTGTAACCTCCACTGTACCTCTGTAACCCCCACTGTACCTCTGTAATCTTCACTGTACCTCTGTAACCTTCACTGTACCTCTGTAACCCCCACTGTACCTCTGTAACCTCCACTGTACCTCTGTAACCTCCACTGTACCTCTGTAACCTCCACTGTACCTCTGTAACCTCCACTGTACCTCTGTAACCCCCACTGTACCTCTGTAACCTCCACTGTACCTCTGTAACCTTCACTGTACCTCTGTAACCTCCACTGTACCTCTGTAATCTCCACTGTACCTCTGTAACCTTCACTGTACCTTTGTAGCCTCCACTGTACCTCTGTAGCCTTCACTGTACCTCTGTAACCCCCACTGTACCTCTGTAACCTCCACTGTGCCTCTGTAGCCTCCACTGTACCTCTGTAACCTCCACTGTACCTCTGTAACCCCCACTGTACCTCTGTAACATCCACTGTACCTCTGTAGCCCCCACTGTACCTCTGTAACCTCCACTGTACCTCTGTATCCTCCACTGTACCTCTGTAATCTTCACTGTACCTCTGTAACCTTCACTGTACCTCTGTAACCTCCACTGTACCTCTGTAATCTTCACTGTACCTCTGTAACCTTCACTGTACCTCTGTAACCGTCACTGTACCTCTGTAATCTTCACTGTACCTCTGTAGCCTCCACTGTACCTCTGTAACCTCCACTGTACCTCTGTAACCTTCACTGTACCTCTGTAACCTCCACTGTACCTCTGTAACATCCACTGTATCTCTGTAACCTTCACTGTACCTCTGTAACCTCCACTGTACCTCTGTAGCCTTCACTGTACCTCTGTAACCTTCACTGTACCTCTGTAACCCCCACTGTACCTCTGTAACCCCCACTGTACCTCTGTAACATCCACTGTATCTCTGTAACCTCCACTGTACCTCTGTAACCTCCACTGTACCTCTGTAACCTCTACTGTACCTCTGTAACCCCCACTGTACCTCTGTAACCTCCACTGTACCTCTGTAACCCCCACTGTACCTCTGTAACCTTCACTGTACCTCTGTAACCTTCACTGTACCTCTGTAACCCCCACTGTACCTCTGTAACCCTCACTGTACCTCTGTAACCTCCACTGTACCTCTGTAACCTCCACTGTACCTCTGTAACCCCCACTGTACCTCTGTAACCCCCACTGTACCTCTGTAACCCTCACTGTACCTCTGTAACCTCCACTGTACCTCTGTAACCTTCACTGTACCTCTGTAACCTTCACTGTACCTCTGTAACCTCCACTGTACCTCTGTAACCTCCACTGTACCTCTGTAACCTCCACTGTACCTCTGTAACCTTCACTGTACCTCTGTAACCCCCACTGTACCTCTGTAACCTCCACTGTACCTCTGTAACCTCCACTGTACCTCTGTAACCTCCACTGTACCTCTGTAGCCTTCACTGTACCTCTGTAACCTCCACTGTACCTCTGTAACATCCACTGTACCTCTGTAACCTCCACTGTACCTCTGTAACCCCCACTGTACCTCTGTAACCTCCACTGTACCTCTGTAACCTCCACTGTACCTCTGTAGCCTCCACTGTACCTCTGTAACCTCCACTGTACCTCTGTAACCTTCACTGTACCTCTGTAACCTTCACTGTACCTCTGTAACCTTCACTGTACCTCTGTAGCCTCCACTGTACCTCTGTAACCTCCACTGTACCTCTGTAACCTCCACTGTACCTCTGTAACCCCCACTGTACCTCTGTAACCCCCACTGTACCTCTGTAGCTTCCACTGTACCTCTGTAACCTCCACTGTACCTCTGTAACCTTCACTGTACCTCTGTAGCCTCCACTGTACATCTGTAACTTCCACTGTACCTCTGTAACCTCCACTGTACCTCTGTAACCTCCACTGTACCTCTGTAACCTCCACTGTACCTCTGTAACCTTCACTGTACCTCTGTAGCCTTCACTGTACCTCTGTAACCTCCACTGTACCTCTGTAACCTCCACTGTACCTCTGTAGCCTTCACTGTACCTCTGTAACCTCCACTGTACCTCTGTAACCTTCACTGTACCTCTGTAACCTCCACTGTACCTCTGTAACCTCCACTGTACCTCTGTAACCCCCACTGTACCTCTGTAACCTCCACTGTACCTCTGTAACCTCCACTGTACCTCTGTAACCTCCACTGTACCTCTGTAACCTTCACTGTACCTCTGTAACCTCCACTGTACCTCTGTAACCCCCACTGTTCCTCTGTAACCTCTACTGTACCTCTGTAACCCCCACTGTACCTCTGTAACCCCCACTGTACCTCTGTAACCTTCACTGTACCTCTGTAACCCCCACTGTACCTCTGTAACCTCCACTGTACCTCTGTAACCTTCACTGTACCTCTGTAACCCCCACTGTACCTCTGTAACCTTCACTGTACCTCTGTAACCCCCACTGTACCTCTGTAACCTCCACTGTACCTCTGTAACCTTCACTGTACCTCTGTAACCTTCACTGTACCTCTGTAACCCCCACTGTACCTCTGTATCCCTGTGCTGGTTGGGGTACAGTGCTTAGACAGGTAGAGTGTGGAGACAGGTAGAGTGTTTAGACAGGTTGAGTGTGGAGACAGGTAGAGTGTGGAGACAGGTAGAGTGTGGAGACAGGTAGATTGCTTAGACAGGTAGAGTGTTGAGACAGGTAGAGTGTGGAGACAGGTAGAGTGTTTAGACAGGTTGATTGTTTAGACAGGTAGAGTGCTTAGACAGGTAGAGTGTTGAGACAGGTAGAGTGTGGAGACAGGTAGAGTGTGGAGACAGGTAGAGTGTTTAGACAGGTTGATTGTTTAGACAGGTAGAGTGCTTAGACAGGTAGAGTGTTAGACGGGTAGACTTGAGACAGGAAGAGTGTTGAGACAGGTAGAGTTGAGACAGGAACAGCATATATAATGGAGTTAAGACCTATGGCTAGTCTTGACCTTTGAAGTGGATGGCTGTGGAGTAACGGGGATGGTTAAGACATGTGGCTGGGATGGTTAAGACATGTGGCTGGGATGGTTAAGACATGTGGCTGGGATGGTTAAGACATGTGGCTGGGATGGTTAAGACATGTGGCTGGGATGGTTAAGACATGTGGCTGGGATGGTTAAGACATGTGGCTGGGATGGCTAAGATATGTGGGGTGTAGTAGCTGGGTGGGATGGTTGGGATGGCAGACATTGATGGGATGCTTTGGGGATGGCTAAGTGGGCGGGATTAGGTTAGGGTGGGTGGAAGGTCGGAGGTTAAGCTGGGTGCCCGCGGGTGTGGTCGGGGGGGGGGGGGGTAAGGGGTAGCTTCCCTAACCGACAATCTTTCTCTCCCTCCCTCCCTCCTTCTCTCCTTCCTCCCTCACGCATCCCTCCCTCCCTCTCTCCTGCTCCCTTACCCGCCCCTTCCTTCTCCCTCCCTTTCCCTCCCTCACATGCCTCTCCTTCACGCACATACACCCGCATACCTACACTTGTACTAACACACACGCACACACACACACACACACACACACACACACACACACACACACACACACACACACATATGATCGTTTATAATACCATACATGTATCTTCTTTTAAGGACCACACTGTGTATGTTTACATGTATGTACAGTATATTCAGTACACATGCACTTGTAGTCAGGTATGTGTGCTTATGTGGAACTGTGTACACTGAAGTAAAGTTGAATGAAGTATTGAGAAGCACATGTGTACCTGTGTGTGTGTGTGTCGTGTGCGTTATACACCCTCATTTTACGGCGCTTGAAACCATGTTAAACGGTACACACGACAGGCTAAGTTGGTCGCGATACACACACACACACACACACCTATGCCTCACCTACCTGGTCTTCCTCCCTAAATGCCACACAACGTAAACATCTAGAAAAAGTGTAAAAGAGGGCATGCAAGATTATTCTCTCCCCTTCCTACTCCACATATCAAGAAGCGCTCAACACACTGACCCTCTCGGCTCTCACTGACCATCCCCACGACCTCATCTGCAAATTTGGTGAGAAGCTTCTGCACCATCCTCGACACCGGCTCCTACTACCACCTGAGATCCCTCGCCCGAGAATTGTTGTTCGACACCACAACCGCATCCAGCCCATACGAGCACGAACTGATCACTATAAGAACAGCCCAGTCCCAACCATTGTAAAAATTGTCAATAACTTGTAATCAACCAGTGTATTCACTCGCAGTCAATCTTACTTTTTGCACTGTCACTATGTTGAAATGCCCTGTAGTATGACCTTCTCCCCACCTAGTTATTATATCATATTTGTATCACTTACTGTATGTTACTTGTATATTATTTGTAAATCAAGAGACCCATTCCCCAAATATGTAACTGTATATTTTCAACCTTCCGGCTGCCAAGCTCTTTCAATAAACCGTTGATTATTATTATTATTATTTATTATTACACACACACACACACACACACACACACACACACACACACACACACACACACACACACACACACATCATATTAATAAACATAACTTCGCTTCATGAGTCTCAGTTATGCAAAGGTCAAGTGTGATAATATTTATATATATTTTTTCTTTCCTCTCTTCTCTCGCCTCTTAACTCGTCTGTCGTGTGAGAGTCTGAAGTAAGTAAAGATCACCTGAAGATTAGCCCCCTTCTCTTCTTATTATTTCACCTTTTGATTCAATACCTGGGAAAGGGTTAGGTTAGGTTAGGTTAGTGTTAAGTTGAATTAGCTCCAATATATACTCCTTCCCCTTCTATATCTCCTTCTCTTACCCTTACCCTCATCCCATTCCTCTCACCTCCTCCTTCTCTCCCCCCTCATCACCTCCTTCATCACCCCCCTCCTCACCCCATTCCTCTCACCACCTCCTTCTCTCCCCCCTCATCACCTCCTTCATCACCCCCCCCCTCACCCCATTCCTCTCACCTCCTCCTTCTCTCCCCCCTCATCACCTCCTTCATCACCCCCCTCACCCCATTCCTCTCACCTCCTCCTTCTCTCCCCCCTCATCACCTCCTTCATCACCCCCTCCTCCCCCTCACTACACCAGACCTGACAATAAGAGAGAAGGACTATCCAAGACACGCGATAAATAAATCTATTTTTTTATTTACCTGGATAATGTCGTTAAATTACCTGAGAATTAAAGGTGTGTGTGAGTCGTGGGTTACCTGCCGTCAGTAGTTTTCAATCTGTAGGGCTCGACGCTACTGAAGGTGTGGTTGGGGGGCTCCCTCTTATACAGGAAAAGCTCCATATAACGTACTTGTCTTTCCATATAATCCGTTAGATGAAGGGAGGTTTTTACATTTAGTGGACCACCCTCGATATAACGGATTTTATCTATAATAGTTCGTTAGATGGAGATTTTTCACATTAAATGGACCAAACCCTCGATATAGCGGATTTCCTCCACTATATAGTCCGTTAAATCGAGGTTTCACTGTATACCAACCCCTGTACTTTTTTTTTTTTTTTACACCTGCAAGACTCACCAACTAACGCTCTCCAATCAGCGAAACGTCGTGAGGTTGTTCCCAGACACGGAGTAATTAACGCCTGATTTAATTGAGTGGTATCGATATAGGTTTAATGGATTACCACCTCTGTAGATCATTGCTTCTGCGGGAGTTTTTTTTTTTGTGTGGTTGGGAGGGCGTGTTGAGGCGGTGATGGAGAGGAGGAGGAGGAGGAGAGAGAGGAAGAAGAAGAAGGACGAGGAGGAGGAGGAGGAGGAGGTGGTACGTGCCTTTGGGGTGGAAGAAGAGAGGAAGAAGAACAAGAAGATAACACCTTACTCTTATACCAGCATCCACAACACAACATTAATTCTCAAACACCTTACACTGAACCCAAATGTCAATCCACGCTTTGATAACACAGCCAGTCATATTCACTTAATTAATACAGTAGCCTACAGGTAAACAAACAGGCAAGCAAGTTAAGCAAGGAACTACACTCACCTGTTATTATTTATTGGGTGAAGATGATGGTAATTGAGTCAGTTATGATGGTTGGGTGGAGAATGGCTGGCTGGTAGCGAGGAGAAGATGGCAAACGTGATTAGCAGAAGAAGAAGAAGACGAAGGAGGAGGAGGAAGAAGAATGAAGAGGAGGTGGTAGTGGTGGTACGTGGTTTTTGGATGACGAAGAAGAAGAAGGTCGTTATGATCCGGTTGATAAAGATTGGTAATTTCAAGAGCTGTTTGGGATCAAGTAGAGATGAATCAGGTGTTTTTGAGTCCCAGGAAGATGGTGCTTCGAGCTATATCACACAGAGTACTTGTAATCGAGTCACTTCGGGTGTTTTGAGTTCGTATTCATGGAGTACAGATAAAATTGAGTGGGATATATTTGACTTAGAGTATAATTAATCGGGTGATGATCTGAGTTTTCTTAAGAGTACTTGTAATCACTGGTTGAGTCCAAAATGGCAAGAGTACAAGAAGTCGTCATTCTCCGAAAGTAAAATAAATAATAATCGGGTGGTAATGATTTTAAACACAGTTATTGACCATTAATGTGATGATGAGTTGTGGTGATGACTTAGGGTGTGTAGTGATGATTTAGGGTGCGTAGTGATGACTTACTGTAGGGTGCGTAGTGATGATTTAGGGTGCGTGGTGGTGATGACTAGGGCGGTCTCAACACACACCTCCCTCACCATCACCTTGGTCTTCGACGTTGGACAAGAAAATTACCTCAGTGTTGGAAGTTGACACGAAGACTACTCCTTTATACCTGGGCCCCCACACCTTTCTTCCTCCTCCTCCTCCTCTTCCTTGTCTTCCTCATTCTCTTCTTATTCTTCTTGTACCATCCTCAACCTTTTCTTCTTCTTCTCGTTGTTTTCCTCCTCATCTTCTTTTATTGCTATCCTTTTCTTCTTCTTTTTCTTCTTATCCCTACCTGGCCCTACACCTTTCCTTCTTCTTCTTCTTCTTCTTCTTCTTCTTCTTCTTCTTCTTCTTCATTTGCTGTAGCCATCTTCGTAGACCCTTGCTAAGTAGTGTCCAGGTATGCTACATTTCACCTTCCCACCCACCTGTTATTTTAATTAACATACAAAGGTAGGATAAATAGCCACTAGCCAGAGAGGTACCGCTACATGTGCTGAAATAGGAGGACATTTTCTTCCACATATACTGGGTTATGTTGCAACTAAAACCTGTGCAACCCTGTAGAGATGCAATGTTGCTCTCCTTGCAAGACACTACTCACAGTTCATCATTGTTTGCTGAGTCAAGATTTCATTCCCACAAGATTCATGTTATTGTTCTTTCGTAATGCACTGCCATTCATCTCTTGCCCTGGTTTATATGAAGGAGGGTGTGGGAGTGAGTGAGGGAGAGACGGGAGGTACTAGGATGGAGTAAGGATGGGAGGGATGGATGGAGGAGTGGGAGGTACTGGGGATGGACTAAAGGAGGGAGATGGAGAGAGATTGATAGCTAAGATAGAGGGGGAAGGAAGAAGGGAGTAAGAGTCGAGTGAGGGAGGGAGGAAATGAAGGAGAGAGGGAAGGAGGGAGGGGGGGAAGAGAGTCAAATGAGGGAAGGAAAGAGAGAGAGAGAGAGAGAGAGAGAGAGAGGGAGGGGGGGGGGGGCGACGGTGGCAGGGAAGAATCCGTGGGGAGGTTCATGTCTACTCGTCGACAGCTAGATGATAAGTAGTTAAGTGGGCGAGGTAATGGGCGGGGTGAAGGGGTGAGTGAGGGGTGGCGAGGGGCGGCAGAGAGGCGGCGAGGGGCGGCACGGGACATACTGGCAGCTATGTTCCTCAGACATTCTTTCAATACGTAATATGTGTCTCCAAATATTTCTTCACTGAGTATGTTTGGGGATCTCTCTCTCTCTCTCTCTCTCTCTCTCTCTCTCTCTCTCTCTCTCTCTCTCTCTCTCTCTGTGCTGATAGATGATTTTTTAAGATTGCATTAAAAAAAACCCGGAAATGACGTGGATAACCAGCTGTGATGTAGAGGCCTCCACCAGCTGTGAGGGGACGCAGGTGGCGGGCGAGAGATGGTCGCACCGGAGTAATGGAGTGATCACCTCATGCTAATTGTCCCGGCAGGTAGGAGGCCCTCACCTGTGTGTGTGGGGGGGGGGGGGGGTGAGAGAGGGGTGTAGGGGGAAGGGAGAGAACAGGGAAGATAGGTCAAGTGGGAGTACATAGAAGAGGGGGGGGGGTGGGTGGAGGGGTAGGGTGGGGGGTTGGGGAGAGACGTGGTTTCGATGTAGTGGGGGTAACGTGTGTGTGTGTGTGTGGGGGGGGGGTGATCTATACTCTACTGGAGGCCAGGTACTTGGACAGGTGTACTTGTGATGCTACCCACGTATACCTGGGACAACCCTTAGCGCACACACACACACACACACAGACACACACACACACACACACACACACACACACACACACACACACAGGTACAACAAAAAAAAATTATTTAATCTATGTATCAATGATTTTATCTTTATTTCATACATGTTATATACGTGTCCTGATTTACACACCTGTACCATACATGTTACATACGTGTCCTGATTTACACACCTGTACCATACCTGTTATATAGAGGTCCTGATTAACACTCCTGTACCGCACCTGCAACTAACTGATTAATTCTAAGCTAAAAATGCAAGATAAATTATCCCAAAATGGCGTCACGTTTATACTGAGACTGTAGAGAGAGAGAGAGAGAGAGAGAGAGAGAGAGAGAGAGAGAGAGAGAGAGAGAGAGAGAGAGAGATTCTATTTGCACACCTTAGAAATAAAGAGAGATATAACTGGTACAATTATCTCTCATTTCATCCCTCGTTAGAGATAGAGAGATGAAGATGTAGAGATAACAAAGAGTTATATTGATTACAGCTCACAGGTGTAGTCAGCGAAGCGTGTAAGAGAACACACCTTGAATCACTTACAGAGGCGCCTCACTCAACACTTGATTTCAACACTTGATATGAACACTTGATATGAACACTTGATATGAACACTTGATTTGAGCACTTTAGTATTTCTCATCTGAACACTTAAATTGAACACTTTTTAATTATAAACACCTTAATACTTACAAACACTTAACAATTTATGCAACAATTTTCATTTCTATTATATTTTACTTAACAAAAAAGTATTTCTTCCGAAAGCAAAAAAATATTTTCTTCCCTAAAAAAATAATTTCTTCCCCATCAATAATTATTTTTTCCCTTTTAAACAATAATTATCGTCTATTAACCTCTTAATTATATTTTAAGGTCATTTTATTATAGATCCTATAATTGAATGTCCAGTATGACGTATAACTTAATTTATAACCAAGAATTATTTAGTTATTATATCTATAAGAAATATTTTGTGACATAATGTTTAAGTTTAGGTGTGTGTGTGTGTGTGTGTGTGTGTGTGTGTGTGTGTGTGTGTTATACCAGGAATATTATTAGCATACTAGTTACATATTTACCAAGAGTATACCAGTATAATATATCAGACACAAGTATGATAAAAAAGTATGATTTTAATACAGTAAATATATCATTCTTGGAGGTGAGTATACCCCCACCATACAGTATACTCCGACATACACAACATACTGAGAGCGAGTATGCTTGTAGTATATCAGGGTTTAGTAAGCAGGTGTTGGGTGATGGGTATACCTCTCCCAGTATACGAGAGTCATTGTAGCGAGTATAATGGTTATACTTCAGATCAGTGTGTATCATTATACTCAACCTGTTAGTAGGCGGGAGTATGCTTGCGGTATATCAAGCAGAATTTATTGACGGTGTATATTTAGACCGAGAGTATACTGTATTAAGTAGTATGTCCAAGAGAGACTTATTGACTAGAGTATGCTGGTTTAACATGGAGAGGGTGGGGGGGGGGGGGGTGTTGAACAGGTATGCTGGTGGTATGTGATAGATGGATATACCTTATTGATAGTATAACAGTAACGGGAGACTAACAGAAGCAACGGGTATATGTCTAACAGAGAGAGAGAGAGAGGTAACGGTATATCCAACAGGAAGAGAAAAATATTTAAGTGATAAACGGTAAAATGATTTAACAGGTAGAATCAGGTGTATGCATGTATGTTTGTATGTATACCTATGTGTATGTATGTATCCATGTGTATGTGTAGGGTACCAAACTAGCAGTAGTGTGTATATATGAGTGCGTGTGTGTGTATGTGTGTATATAACTGTGTACGCATATAACTATGTATGTATGTATGCACGCACGTATATAACTGTATGTATGTACGTATATAACTGTATGTGCGTATATAACTGTGTGTGTGTGTATGTAAGGAATGAGGCAGAGTAGTGTGTGTGTGTGTGTGTGTGTGTCGTGGTTGGCCTTGGCTTAGGTACCCCGGATAAATCAGTGTGGTAAGTATTCTCCAAGGACCCAACTCATACAAAACCTGGTATCAGTTTGGGACCTTGTAAGCGTCAGGGTAAACGGTGAGGGATTGTGTCGAGAAAAAAGTAAAAATTGTATTACCAAAACTCATCCGTGTCTGTGTTGGTTAAAACTTGTACGTACCGGAGTAAAGATTGGCTTATTTTTATACTATTTTGTCTATATGTCTGTCTGTCTGTGTATATATGTTTGTCTCTGTCTGTTTTTCTATGACTAAGCTTTTATCTCTCTCTCTCTCTCTCTCTCTCTCTCTCTCTCTCTCTCTCTCTCTCTCTCTCTCTCTCTCTCTCTCTCTCTCTCTCTCTCTCTTTCATTATTTTTTTTAATTGGGTCAAATAATTTTTTTTTTTGTATTTCGTCTTTGTTTTTTTGTTTGTTTTTTTTCGTTTGATGATGAAGACAAAAATATTCATGTTTCGTCTTCGTTAATTTCGTTAAATCATTTTCGTTTTCGTTGTAACTTACTTTTTTATTTGTGTGTTTTTCGTTTTATTTTTGTTTCGCTGTATCGATCCGAAGCACGCCTGTGATTGGTCAGCTACAGAGTAAAAGTGGGTGGGTGAGGTGGGAGAGGGGGAGATGAGGGGGGAATGGGGGGTGAGAGAGATGGGGGAAGGAGTGATGGGGGAGGGAGGAGGTAAAGGGGGGTGGGGTAAGGATGGTGTTGTTTATCAGGAAAGAAACTGACCAATGAGAAGCCAGTATGTGTAGCGAAGACCTTTGTCGCTAAGGTCAACAACGAGGTCACTTGGGGGAGGGAGGGAGGGGGGGGAGGGGGAAGTATTTGAAGGAGTAGGAGGAGGAGTGGGGTGAGTGGAATTAATTGGGGGGGGGGGGGTGATTAAGGTGTGTGTGTGTGTGTGTGTAGAGGTTACCAAAGCTCCTCCAATCACAGTCCCCCCCACCCCCCACCCCCCCACACACACATACTTAAAAATTACCTGCACTAGATTTTTCCACAACAGCTGCCTTCCCTAAACATTATCAGGTATGTCTCAAAGCCCCGCTACAGATCTGATAAATAGCAACAGATCACAACGTCAGAGGGGGGGGGGAGAGAGAGAGGAGGGGAAGGGGAGGGGGAGGAGAGAGGAGGGGAAGGGGAGGGGGTACTCTGGACAGTGATTGGTGGGCGCTTTGGCCAATGAGCGGGTGAGGAAGTGGCGGAACGTGCGTGGTAGTAGGGATCTTAGCAGCTTCCGGGGACTGCTCGCCTACCCCTCCCTCCCCTTCTTCTTCCCTCCTCCTCCTCCTTCTCTTCTTCTTCTTCTCCTCCTCTTCCTCCACACCTCCCATGTGTTACTCCACGTCTGTGATAAACAAGATTATAATTTGATGAGAAGAGAGAGAGAGAGAGAGAGAGAGAGGAGAAAGTGGGAGGGACTGGAGGGGGAGATGAAGGAGGAGAGAAAGAGAGGGAGGGGGTAGAAACGGGGAGGGTAGAGACAGAGGAGAGGGGATAAAGGGGGGGAGGGAGGGAGGGGAGTAGAAACTGGGAGGGTAGAGACAGAGGGGGAGATAAAGGGGGGGAGGAAGGGAGGGGGCGAGTCGACGGGGGCGGTGACTGGGAGGGAGAGGGGAGGGGGGGGGAGAGGTGAGTAAAATCGAAAAGCGTTGTGTTGGTCAGTACAGAGTGGACAACTACAAGCCCGAGGCCCGTCTGGAGGCCACGTGCTACTAGTTGCCACGTGCTGTGATAGCCGGGGATTATCCTAGCAGTCGTAGTTCCTCTTCCTCCTTCAGCTAGAACCTCCCCCAGCAAGATAATTTAGTTACTAGAAGAGGTTTTGGCTAGTAATGGTGAGGTATTGTAGGAGGGGGGGGGGGTTGTGGTGGAGGTAGTGTGTGTGTGTGTGTGGTGGAGGGTTTTGGAGGAGTGTAGTGAAGGAGGGAGGGAGGGGGGGGGTGAGGTTGCCCCCGCCTTGCCCTTCGCCTGCCAGCTGACGACCCCTGCACCCTGCTGCCCGCCAGACCTGCCGCCCACCACCACCACCACCACTTACCACCACCACCACCACTATCTACCACCACCATCTTCTACCACCACCACCACAATCTACTACTACTACCACCATTACCACCATCTACGACCACTTTACCTGTCTGCCACAACCTTACCTGCCACCACAACAACCTTACCTGTCTGTCATCACCACAACCTTACCTGTCTGCCAGAACCTTACCTGTCTGCCACCACCACACCTTTACCTGTCTGCCACCACCACCTTACCTGTCTGCCACCACCACAATCTTACCTGTCTGCCACCACCACAACCTTACCTGTCCGCCACCACCACAAGCTTACCTGTCTGCCACCACCACAAGCTTACCTGTTTGCCACCACCACACCTTTACCTGTCTGCCGCCACCATCTTAACTGTCTGCCACCACCATCTTAACTCTGCCACCACCGCCCTCCACCACCATCTTACCTGTCTGCCACCACCACAACCTTACCTGCCTGCTAATCTGCCACCCTCGTTAACGGTTCCTCTGCTCGTTTCATTCTTTGTGAGTCTGCCATTATTAAGTGTTTGTATCTGGCACTCCTCTGAATCTTATATAACTAACTCACTCACTAGCAAACTCACTCACTCACTCACTCACTCAACTCACTCACTCACTCACTAGCAAACTCACTCACTCACTCACTCACTAACTCACTAACTTGTCTTTTCTGTGTCACCCATCTGTGTATCTGTCTACCTGTCTTGTCTACTTGTCTGTCTACCTGTCTTTTGTGTACCGATATGCTGTCTGCTTTTCCATTTCTCTCCATTTATGTCTGTCTTTCTTTCTGTCTGTCTGTCAATCTTTCTGTCTCTTTGTCTTCATATATCTATACCTGTCTAACTGTCTACCCGGATAATATTTTTGTGTGTATATATATATAGGTTACCTGCATTATCCCTTGTATTACCTGTATCTAATTAGTCCACCTTTTTGAGAGTGTGTGTGTGTGTGTGTGTGTGTGTGTGTGTGTGTGTGTGTGTGTGTGTGTGTGTGTTTGCCGACCTCTTAAACCGATTCTCTTTCTGTGCTTGTTGTTTTATGCCCCTCTGTAACTATAGAGAGGGGGAGGGGGGGTCCATTGTTATTCGTTTGTCTGTCTGTACGTTTATCAGGTTAACTAAGGGTTGATGGATCGAATTAAAAGATTGTGTGTTAGTCGTGTGGTATTTTCATAGACTTTTGGGGCATTATTTGAGAAGTAAGGTAAAGATTAATTGTAGTTATATATAAAGAACAATTATTAGAGTTTTGTATTGGTTCAGTGGCATTCTCAAGTGTGTTTTTATTCCTTTCAGTAAGTCAATATTGAATTTACACAAATAATTGAAACTTGGTGTACAGGTGGATAACATCAATGTCTAGGCTTTGGCCAAGATTCATCAATTTCTATTAGTATTTACCCCCAGATCTGACCTTTTTTTTTAAGAATCTTGTAAATCTCGAATGATATAGTTTTTTTTCAGTAACTTCATTATAAATTCACTCGTAGGAATGGAAATTGATTTACAGGTGCATGCCATCAACATCTAGTCTAAGTACAAGAATCATCAATATCTATATACGTTTATCGTTGTTATGGCTCGTTGATGACTTGAGAAGGCGATTTGCCGAGTCATTTCAGGGGTGGCAAATAGTGCACGTCAGTTTTAGTTGATTTATAGCTTGCCGTTCTGACTTGTTTTTAGCATGTATGTTAAACCACCTGTCGCCTTAGCTTATCGGCTTGCTTCACTACTTGTTAACTCAGTTGCTTGTCGGTCTGTCTGTCTGTTAACTGATAACATGTCCGTAGTCATATGACGCTTGCCTGTGTGTGTGTGTGTGTGTGTGTGTGTGTGTGTGTGTGTGTGTATTAGAGTTTGTTTATGTGATAGCCTGTCGGAAAACCTGTGTGTCTGTCAGTTTGTCTGTTTGCCAACCTTTCTGTCTGCGTGTCTGTCTTTTTACTTGTCTGCCGCTGCCAATACCAGTTCTGTCTTGAATCTGTGCTGTTACTGTAAGGGCAACTACTACCACCATTGGTCTACTATTACTATCACCCCTGGTACTATCACTTAAACTACTACTCATGCACCCCTACCGGAACAGCCACTACTACAACCACTACTATCACAGGTATGACAAGGACGCCGCTACCACTAGTCATTAGGACCACAAGCACCTACCAGGCGACTATCCCAGGTTCCTACCTGGTATGCTGGTCGTACCTCTACCACCACCACCTGTTAATGGGATGTGACCACCACCACTACCTGCTACCACTACTGCCGACCACCACTACTACCTGCTACCACTACTGCTGACCACCACTGCTACCTGCTACAACTACTGCTGACAATCACTGCTACCTGCTACAACTACTGCTGTTGACCACTGCTACCTGCTACTACTACTGCTGACCACCACTGCTACCTGCTACCACTACTGCTGACAACCACTGCTACCTGCTACAACTACTGCTGTTGACCACTGCTACCTGCTACTACTACTGCTGACCACCACTGCTACCTGCTACTACTACTGCTGACCACCACTGCTACCTGCTACTACTACTGCTGTTGACCACTGCTACCTGCTACTACTACTGCTGTTGACCACTGCTACCTGCTACCACTACTGCCGACCACCACTGTTACCTGCTACTACTACTGCCGACCACCACTGTTACCTGCTACTACTACTGCTGACCACCACTGCTACCTGCTACAACTACTGCTGTTGACCACTGCTACCTGCTACCACTACTGCCGACCACCACTGTTACCTGCTACTACTACTGCCGACCACCACTGTTACCTGCTACTACTACTGCCGACCACCACTGTTACCTGCTACCACTACTGCCGACCACCACTGCTACCTGCTACCACTACTGCCGACCACCACTGTTACCTGCTACCACTACTGCCGACCACCACTGTTACCTGCTACCACTACTGCCGACCACCACTGCTACCTGCTACCACTACTGCCGACCACCACTGCTACCTGCTACGACTACTGCCGACCACCACTGCTACCTGCTACCACTACTGCCGACCACCACTGTTACCTGCTACTACTACTGCTGTTGACCACTGCTACCTGCTACCACTACTGCCGACCACCACTGTTACCTGCTACCACTACTGCCGACCACCACTGCTACCTGCTACCACTACTGCCGACCACCACTGTTACCTGCTACCACTACTGCCGACCACCACTGTTACCTGCTACCACTACTGCCGACCACCACTGCTACCTGCTACCACTACTGCCGACCACCACTGTTACCTGCTACCACTACTGCCGACCACCACTGTTACCTGCTACCACTACTGCCGACCACCACTGTTACCTGCTACTACTACTGCCGACCACCACTGTTACCTGCTACTACTACTGCCGACCACCACTGTTACCTGCTACCACTACTGCCGACCACCACTGCTACCTGCTACCACTACTGCCGACCACCACTGTTACCTGCTACCACTACTGCCGACCACCACTGTTACCTGCTACCACTACTGCCGACCACCACTGCTACCTGCTACCACTACTGCCGACCACCACTGCTACCTGCTACGACTACTGCCGACCACCACTGTTACCTGCTACCACTACTGCCGACCACCACTGCTACCTGCTACCACTACTGCCGACCACCACTGTTACCTGCTACCACTACTGCCGACCACCACTGTTACCTGCTACTACTACTGCTGTTGACCACTGCTACCTGCTACCACTACTGCCGACCACCACTGTTACCTGCTACCACTACTGCCGACCACCACTGCTACCTGCTACCACTACTGCCGACCACCACTGCTACCTGCTACCACTACTGCCGACCACCACTGCTACCTGCTACGACTACTGCCGACCACCACTGTTACCTGCTACCACTACTGCCGACCACCACTGCTACCTGCTACCACTACTGCCGACCACCACTGTTACCTGCTACCACTACTGCCGACCACCACTGCTACCTGCTACCACTACTGCCGACCACCACTGTTACCTGCTACCACTACTGCCGACCACCACTGTTACCTGCTACTACTACTGCTGTTGACCACTGCTACCTGCTACCACTACTGCCGACCACCACTGTTACCTGCTACCACTACTGCCGACCACCACTGCTACCTGCTACCACTACTGCCGACCACCACTGTTACCTGCTACCACTACTGCCGACCACCACTGTTACCTGCTACTACTACTGCTGTTGACCACTGCTACCTGCTACCACTACTGCCGACCACCACTGTTACCTGCTACCACTACTGCCGACCACCACTGCTACCTGCTACCACTACTGCCGACCACCACTGCTACCTGCTACCACTACTGCCGACCACCACTGCTACCTGCTACGACTACTGCCGACCACCACTGTTACCTGCTACCACTACTGCCGACCACCACTGCTACCTGCTACGACTACTGCCGACCACCACTGTTACCTGCTACCACTACTGCCGACCACCACTGCTACCTGCTACCACTACTGCCGACCACCACTGTTACCTGCTACCACTACTGCCGACCACCACTGTTACCTGCTACTACTACTGCTGTTGACCACTGCTACCTGCTACCACTACTGCCGACCACCACTGTTACCTGCTACCACTACTGCCGACCACCACTGCTACCTGCTACCACTACTGCCGACCACCACTGTTACCTGCTACCACTACTGCCGACCACCACTGTTACCTGCTACCACTACTGCCGACCACCACTGCTACCTGCTACCACTACTGCCGACCACCACTGTTACCTGCTACCACTACTGCCGACCACCACTGTTACCTGCTACCACTACTGCCGACCACCACTGCTACCTGCTACCACTACTGCCGACCACCACTGTTACCTGCTACCACTACTGCCGACCACCACTGTTACCTGCTACCACTACTGCCGACCACCACTGCTACCTGCTACCACTGCTGCCAACCACCACTGCTACCTGCTACCACTACTGCCGACCACCACTACCACTACACCTACAAACATTATGAATCACTATCTTATCATTGTTTTATCTCCTCTTCCTCTTCACCATCATTAGCTACCATAATTATTACCAACTACCACTACTACCATCACCACCACAATCATCACTACCACTATCACCATTACCACAATCACCACATGTGACGATTATTACCACGACGACCACCACCACAACAACCACTACTACAACAATTATCACAACTACTTACCATAATTATCACAACCACCATCCATAACTATCACAACCACAACCACTATCAGTAACTATCATAACCACTATCCCTAACCATCACAACGACAATCAATGACTCACGACCACTATCCATAACCATCACAACTACAACCACTATCCCTAACCACCACAACCACAATCTGAAGGAACCACCACACTTATCTACCAATAACTCAACCACCAGACAGTTTAATCACTACCACCATCAAAGCTTAACTCCGGGTACTACTATCTGTCATCACTAGTGTGTGTGGGGGGGGGGGTGGTAGCTGGGGTGGTGGTAGTTAAGATGGTGGTAGTGGTCGATGTGGGTGGAGGAAAGTAGATGTGGATAGAGGTGGGTGGCAGTTGGTGGAAGCAGGTCGAGGAAAGTGGGAGTGGGTGGAGGATGATGAGAGTGGGTGGAGGAAGGTGGGAGTGAGTGGGTGAAGGAGGTTGGGAGTGGGTGAAGGAGGTTGGGGGTGGATGAAGGAGGTTGTGGGTGGGTGAAGGAGGTTGGGGTGGGTGAAGGAGGTTGGGGGTGGGTGAAGGAGGTTGGGGGTGGGTGAAGGAGGTTGGGGGTGGGTGAAGGAGGTTGGGGGTGGTTGAAGGATGAGAGTGGGTGGAGGAAGGTGGGAGTGGGTGGAGGAGGGTGGAAGAAGCCTTGAGGTTTACTCCACAATGCTCTGTATATCCCAGCTGCTACACTGTAATCGATTCATTTCCCAACACTGCTTTACACAGCATCATGGGGGAGAAAGAGGAAGAGGTGGGGGAAGAGGAAGAGGTGGGGAAGGAGGAAGGGGTGGGGAGGAGGAAGAGGTGGGGGAGGAGGAAGAGGTGGGGGAGGAGGAAGAGGTGGGGGAAGAGGAAGAGGTGGGGGAAGAGGAAGAGGTGGGGGAGGAGGAAGAGGTGGGGGAGGAGGAAGAGGTGGGGGAGGAGGAAGGGGTGAGGGAGGAGGAAGAGGTGGTGGTAAAAAAGGAAGAAGAGTTGGTGGTGCAAGAGGTGGTGGTGGTGGTAGTAGTGGTGGTGAGAGGAAGAAGGGGTGATTGTGAAGGAGGAGGGGGGGCTGTGGTGGTGGTGAGAGGTAGTAGTGGTGGTGGTGAGAGGGGGCTGTAGTGGTGGTGGTGGTGGTGGTGCCTCTTAATTACCACAAAGATTAGTTGACGCTTGAGGTGCTGAGCTGAACGATTGTGGTTGAGACATTTAACGATTGTGGTTGGAACGCTTAATTATTGTGGTAACAGCGTTTAATAATTGTGGTAAGAGTGTTTGACGATTGTAGTTGAGGCATTTAACGATTGTGGTAGGCTCATTTAATAATTGTGGTAACGGCCTATAAGCCAAAATCTCCCTCCCTCCCTCCCTCCCTCCTCTCCTTCCTTTACCCACCCACGTACTCCCTTGCATATAGATGAGAAACGTAGTAAATGGGAAGAAGAAGACAGAAAGAAGAAGAAGAAGAAGAAAGAAACAAAAGAGATAAAAGAAAACAAGAAGACAAAAATAAGAAGAACGAAGAAAGAAAAAGAAGAAGAAGAAAAAGAAGACAGAAAGAAGAAGATAAAAATAAGAAGAATGAAGAAGAAGATGCTTATATACCATTTATCATGTTACATCATCAAATCGTAAACACAATTAGTGGTTTGTATCATCCCTCACCCTGTCTCCCTTACCCTCCCTCCCTTACCCTCCCTCATTCTCCCTTCCTTCCTCACCCTCCTTTCCTTACCTTCCTTTACTCCCCCTCTCTTATACTCCCTCACGCCACTCCCTTACCTTCCCTCATCCTCCCTTACCTTCCCTCATCCTCCCTTAACTTCCCTCATCCTCCCTTGCCTTCCCTCATCCTCCCTTACCTTCCCCTCATCCTCCCTTACCTTACCTCATCCCCCCTTACCTCACCTCATCCCCCCTTACCTCACCTTACCCTCCCTCCCTCCCTTTCCTTACCTTCCCTCCATCCCTCCCTCCTAACCCTCAACCTCCTCCTTCCCTCCCTCCTATCCCACACCCCCCACACAGGTAACTAAGCGGCGTATACCTGCACTCAACCAAACAGATATATTTAAGTAACTCTTCCATGTAGAGTGTGGCGTGTGTTTGAAATTGCCCGTGATAGCTCTGGCAACAGCCGTGAGCGCCTTCCAGTCCCCTTGGGGTGAGAAGGAGGCAGCCAAGTTGTTTATACAAGTATGAGCTTTAAGAAGGAGGAGGAGGAAGAGGAGGGGTAGGATGGAGGAGGAAGAGAGGGAGGGGTAGGAGGAAGAAGGAAGAGAGGGAGGGGGTACAGTGGAGGAAGGGGAAGAGGAGGAGGAGGAGGATGGGGAGGAGAAGGAGGAAGAGTAGGCAGAAGAAGAAGTAGAAAAAGAAAACACCGCCCCGCCACTTATCACCAGTTCATTGCTTGACCACCAGAGGAGCTGTAAGTAGAAGGTCAGTCAGTCAGGCAAGTCAGTCAGGCAAGGCAGGTCATTGTTTATGGTCGTGTACTAAAAAAATAATGACAGTTGTTTGGCATGGAGGTGATGAGGATGCGTAAATTGATTTCAAGTCTTCCTCTCTTGCATGTGTTAGTGTAATATGTAGGTCTCTCGTGTGTAAATATTGGTGTGTGTGGGTTGGGGGGGGTCAACTGTCTTGCCCTCTGGTAATTAAGGTGTACTACAAGGTGACTCACTAGCCCCCATAAAGATATTCTGGCATCCATTAAAGGTACATGTTAAGTTGATGAGTCTATGTTAATGTTATTTTAACTAATGGGAAAAATTGGGGAACAAAATCGACTAAAAATATATCACCATAATAAAAAAAATTAGGGTTAAATAAGTAGATAAAGAGCCCCATTACGAATAGGTATAAATAGGGGACATAGTACTGAATCAAATGAATTAAAAGAAAATAATCCCCATTTACCAAAACACCTCAAGAAAAATGGGGATAATAGGGGAATGGGAGGAATTTAAATGGTTAATGTACCTGAGGTGAGAGAGGGAGAACCTCGAAAGGTGAGGGAGGAGGTTACCTGAGAAGACTGTGCTCATTAGCCTGAAGGTGGAAGCCCCGTGATTCATGTTTTTAAGAGCAAACTGTTGGGTCCTTTGTCTCCTGATGGGGGAGGGGGGAGGGGGGTGTCTATATTGACCCCTATTGACTGTAGATGGTGATGGTGATAGTGAGGGTTGGTGGTGGTAGGCGGTAGTGATGGTGATGGTGCTGGGTGGGAGTGATGGTGATGATTGTGGGTGGTTGTGATGGGTGGTGGAGGGTTGGTGGTAGTGGGTGGTGATGGTGTTGGGTGGCGGTGATGGTGACGGTTGGTGGTGGTGATGGTGGGTGGTGATGATGGTGGTGGTGATAGTGAGGGTGATTAGCCGCCCAGGAAAACCTAAAACTCATTTTACTGCAAAGTTTTATTATTTTATTCATAATTTTTTTGTATAATTAGTTTTAGTTTTTCATGAGTTTTGTAAAATTATAAAAAAATAAAATAAAAATTAAACGTTATGGACGAAAATTACAAAGTATTACTGTGGCAATAGTCTTTTAAAATTTAATACGAACTTAATAATTATCAGTAGGAAAAAGGGTTATTATTATTTTATGATTTATTTACCTGTGCTTAATGACTACGTTTACCTGTGCTTAATAACATAACAGTTACCTGTGCTTAATGGCATCCTGTTTACCTGTGCTTAATTCCGTTTACCTGTGCTTTGGGATATTTCAATTAGGTTTTCAGGTAAGGTGTGGGCTATATCAGGTCCCCCCCCCATCTCCCCACTCCTCCTCCCCCTCCTCCCCATCCCCATTTTCCCTTCCCTTCCTTCTCCCTTCCCCTCCTTCTCCCTCCCCTCCCCTCTATCCCCCTTCTCCCTTTCCCCCCTCTCCCCCCTCCCCTCTCCCCCCTCCCCCCCGTTTTCTGTTGGTGCGGCGTATTAAATCTGTGTCCACCAAACAGGTTGAGTGAACCACATTGTGTGTCCTCAGTGTGCAGCTGTTGTCTCGCTTTAGTAGTCTGACGGGGTGCTGAGACACGCTGGGAGGTGCTGAGACACGGCTGGGAGGTGCTGAGATACGGCTGGGATGCGCTGGGAGATACTGAGATATGCTGGGAGGTGCTGAGATGCACTGGGAGGTGCTGAGATGCGCTAGGAGGTGTTGAGATACTGCTGGGAGGTGCTGAGATGGCTGGAGGGTGCCGAGTTAGGATGGAAGGTGCTGAGATACGGCTGGGAGGTGCTGAGATTGCTAGATGGTTCCAGTAGTGCTAAGACAACTGAGAGATACCCACTTTACTGCTGAGAGATACCGTATATAGCTATATGCATTTCGCTGAGAGGTATCTGCCTTGCTGCTGTGAAATACTTGGTAAATTGATATATAGTGATTTATTTATACTTTGTTATATCCAGGTTGGCTGTCTCGTACTGTATACTGCAGGTAATGTGAGGTAACCTAACTACTGCCCTGGATACCTGACTGAAGGTGAATCAGACAGTATTGGCGCGAAGTAATTAACCATTGGACACGACTTTGACGCATGGACGCACCCCTCTTGACGCATGGACGCACCCCATGACGCATGGACGCACCCCCTGACGCATGGACGCACCCCCTCCCCCCCATCATGATCAGATTTGGCGGGAAATTTTTAAATATATGTGTATAACAGGATCCTGTACAACCCATGTTGTACTGCTCCCCCAGTCTACTTATGTTTTTCAATTCCACTGTAATTTATGTCTATACTTATAATAAAATAAATATATAAATAATAAATAAGTAAAATAAATAAATATTGAAGTGATAACCGCGGTAACATTATGACATGTTCTTATTACCACCATGCTATTGTACTATTCCAGATGATACTAAATGTTACATAATACTTCCTTGAGATAAATGTACAGTATATATCAGGTGCCTCAAAGAGAGCTCAGGTTCTCAACTGGCTCAGCCATGTTAATATTGTTATTATTATCCACTCTGTATCAGTGTTCTTCTGGCCAAATAAACTGTTTCAATTCAATTCATGGAACGGTGGTATCAGTTTAGTCAGGTAGGGTCGATGGTTGTGTGTGGTAGGTTGGGAATGATAGAAAGTAAGGGGTAGTGGTGGTTTGTGGTGTGTGTGGTTGTGGTAAAAGTGGTGGGTGTTGGCAATAGTGGTAGTTGGTTGGGGTAGTGGTGGAGGCTTGAGGTGGTGGTTGTGGTGGGAGGGGGGGGTGATAGTGGTGGTGGGTGTGGTTGGTAGTACTTGGGGTGGGGGGGGGGTGGTGGGAATGTAGGTTTGAGATGGTGGTTGTGGTTATAATAGTAGTAGTAATCGTAGTAGTAGGAGTAGTAGTGATGATCATGGTGTCAGCTGTTGGCGGGAAGGCGAATCTTCTCAAATGTTTGGCGGGAAGAAATCGAGATCACCTTACCTACCCCTCCTCCCCCCCTCCCCTCACTCGTCCTCCCCCTCCTCTTCAGGTAACTCCTACCCACTTGTAATCCTAGAGGGAGGAAGGAAGGGAGAGAAGGAGAAGGAGCAGGTTATGTGGTGTAGGAATTTGTCATTGTGTTTGGCCGGTACAAGAACTTAGCGGTTTGTGGGTGGGTGTGCGGCGTTGGACAAGATGGCGTGCGGTCAGGGGGGGGGGGAGGGGAGGGGCGGGGGGCAGGTGAGGGGTGAGGAGGTAGGTAGAAGGGGTGATCATATGTACCGGGAAAAGAGAAGAGGAAGGAAACGTTTATGATAAGAAGTAAATTGTTTGTTAATTGACAGGTGTGTATGTGTGGCAGGTGTGTGTGTGTGTGTGTGTGTGTGTGTGTGTGTGTGTGAATGTATGGGACTCATTAGTGCTTAGGGTGTAATTTAATCCCAGTTTTTAGTTTGGTGAATCAGTAGACCTCGAGGGCAGTACAGTAAGTTTGTTTGTCTGTTACAGTAATATTTCTGGTTATAACAGTCTAACCTAACCTAACCTAACCTAACCTAACCTAACCTACCGGAATTTAACAAAGGACCTCAAACTAATTGTATTTTTTTTTTTGCAGCAGTAAATTGTCAGATGTGATACAATCTATTCACCTACACCTGCTGACGTCCCAGTGTATGTTGGCTGACAGTGGCTGACATTATTACCCCGTATCAGTTCCTATCACGCCTATAACCAGACCACCCACGCCCTCACGAACTCCATTCCCATCGAACCTAAAACTTGACCACCCACACCCCCGACCCCATTATATCGAACCCTCTAACCTAGTTCGTAGTAAAGGAGTTCAATTTCGGGTAACGGGAAGAACTCTTGGTAGCCCTTGAGTTCCCCCCCCCCCCCCAGCCACCTCCCACAGTCCCCTAGCCCCTCCCACAGTCCCACAGTCCCTCAGTTACCTGCCGAAGTCTTACCTGAAGTGGATGATGTGATGTGGGGGTCTTAGGTAACATGGAACTGATGTTTGGAAAGGTGTGTGTGTGTGTGTGTGTGTGTGTGTGTGTTGGGGTGGATTTGTATCAGGGGAGGGGGGGTGAATAATGTGCTGGAATGAGTAAATGAAAGAAATGATTAAATAACCACACATTAGAGATAAGTAAATAACCTGTACTCATCTTTACATCTCTCATAGTTATCCCCTGAAGAAAACGAAGAAGAAAGACAAAAAAAAGAAAATGGGTCCTCACAGAAAATGACATACACTTAATATCAAGCAACTGACTATTTGACCTCTGACCTTTTATATTAGAACCACAAAAATTATCCTCTCGACTTTAACAGAGGTTCAATAATAAAAAAAAATAAAAATGCTATTAAAATTGTATTAATATTTTTTTTTTCTTTTATGAGTTAAGAGACAAAATTAACCAGTCTCTTCTTCAACTGGTCTATGTCTCACGTCCAGTTAAGAGATAAAATTAATCAGTCTCTCCCTTAACCAAAGACCTTGTTAACAGTCTCTCCCTTAACCAATGGCCTTGTTAACTGGACTATCTCTCCTAGGTCCAGTTAAGAGACAAAAGTCAATACAGTGTCTCCCTTAATCCCCTAATGTGTTAAATTCTTATACAGGTGATTTATAGGTGATTTATTCCGTGATTTACAGGTGATTTATTCCGTGATTTACAGGTGATTTATTCCGTGATTTACAGGTGATTTATTCCGTGATTTACAGGTGATTTATTCCGTGATTGTTATGGTGATGTACAACGATGGTGGTGGTGGTTGAGGTGTCTCGTGTTGGTGGAATTTGTTATCAGCTTTTAAAAGTGACAGATAGACAGACAGACAGATAGACAGACAGATAGACAGACAGATAGATAGACAGACAGACAGACAGACAGACAGAATATAATTGTTATAAATGATGAATTCTAGAATCTTGAAGAGAAAGAAATAAAGAATAAGTTACTTATTTAACAAACCATAGTAAATAATGATCGTAAGTGTTGTGCTCTCAAGTAGATATAAGTTAAATTTAAGTTCACTTTATTAAGTATTAAGACTCCGCCACTTGTTAAGCTTCTGGTTGTAAGCTTGAGGATAATCAGCTTGTTTATGTGTATTTGATTGTAAGCCAGTTGATTGGGTGGTGGTGGTGGTAGTGGTGTAAGGTGGTGATGGTGTGTGGTGGTAGTGTTGTGGTGGTGGGGGTGGTGGTGGCAGTGGTGTAAGGTGGTGATGGTGTGTGGTGGTGGTGGTGGTGGTAGTGTTGTGGTGGTGGGGGTGGTGGTGGCAGTGGTGTAAGGTGGTGATGGTGTGTGGTGGTGGTGGTGGTGATGGTGTGTGGTGGTGATGGTGTGTGGTGGTGTTGGTGGTGATGGTGTGTGGTGGTGGTGGTGGTAGTGGTGTAAGGTGGTGATGGTGTGTGGTGGTGTTGGTGGTGGTAGTGTTGTTGTGGTGGTGGTATGTGTAGGGGTGGATGGTAGTAGTAGTAGTAGTAGTAGTAATAATAGTATAAACACAATATATATATGCCTTTAATATATTACCGATATAAATTATTACTTATATGAGTATATAGAACCAGAAGA
>CAUDMG010002102.1:1636691-1641691 GCA_958450375.1 Homarus gammarus
CCCATTAGACCCACGAACCCATTAGACCCACGAACTCATTAGACCCACGAACCCATTAGACCCACGAACCCATTAGACCCACGAACCCATTAGGTATCCCATATATCCTGAAGGACCTCATGTGGTCAGGATATCAGATCTAGTGATGAGAGATGAAGAGCTCGGATAAGGTGAAGGACTTACCTGACCAGTATCCTTTATAGAGGGCGCTTGGTTAAAGGGGGGGGGGGGTCAGGTGTCTAAGGGGGGAAGGGTGTGGGTGAAGTAGGGGGAGTGAATTCTGGGAGGTGGGAGGGAGGAGGGGGAGTAATTCTGCGAGGAAGTAGGTGGGGGGGGAGTAGGTGAGGGAGAAGTGGGGATGGGAGGGGGAGAGAATTCTGGGGGAGGGGGGGTGAGAGGACGTGAGGTGGGAGGGGTAAAGGTGTGGGGGATGGAAGGGGGGGAGGGGTCAGGTGTCCAGGAGGGTGGAGGTTAGTGGGAGGGAAAAAGGATGAAGGAACCAAGGGAGAAGTGAAGGAGGGAGGGAGAAGGAATGACAAATGAAGGAGAGATGCCCAGGTGTCTGGTGAAGGAGGGAGGGAGTGAGGGAGGTGGTCAAGACAAGTGAGGGAGGGAAGGAGTTAGGGAGTGAAGGAGATAAAGGAAGGAAGGAGGGAAGGAGGGTACACTTGCATCGCTAGACCCGTCAAAGAGTCAGCGAGATTATCAACAGTTTTTGTGATCTCAGAGACTAAGGGTGTGTGTGTGTGTGTGTGTGTGTGTGTGTGTGTGTGTGTGTGTGTGTGTGTGTGTGTGTGTGTGTGTGGCTGTGCAGAGATTTACCCGACGAGTGGCCAGCATCCACGAGAACTTTACTCTTCTTTTATCGTTCACTTGTCCACCATTACATTCTACCAGACCTCTGTTCATTTTTTGTTTCGTTTCTGGTTTATTTCTGCCGTTTTAGTGGATAATTAATGAAAGGTGGAGGCTAGGTGGAGTGTTGATGTGGAGATGGAAGGGGTGGGGGGGGGGGGGTAATGGAGGTTTGAGGTGGAGTGGATTGTGGTGTGGTGGTTTGTTGGTGTTTGTGGTAGGTGATGGCGTTTCATTGGTTGTTGTGGAGCTACGGGTTGATGGTGGGATGCAGGTGTAAGGAGGAGGTGGTGGTGGTGGTGGTGGTGGAAGAGAGGAGGTGGAGGTAGAGGAGGAGGTGGAGGTTGGTGGTAGTAGTGGTGGCTGTATCCTCCTCCACCAACTCCTCCTATCGTTCTTCTTCTTCTTCTTCCCTACCTGTTGCTGTAAAGAGGAGGAGGAGAGGAGGATGCCATGGAGACGAAGAAGTCCACGTACACGGACAGTCTCTCATCTCTTAATACGTACACGGACAGTCACAGGTACAACCAGGATGTACGTGATTAAAGTACTGAGGTGTCAAGTAATTTTGTTGTTGTACTTGATAAAACGACATTAAACCTGTTAAGTCACTAGAGAGGAGGAGGAGGAGGAGGGTGTGTCTCAGCCTCCACCATCCTCCATAGCAACAGAGGAGGAGGTTGGAGGAGGAGGAGGAGGAGGAGGAGGAGGAGGAGGAGGAGGAGATTAATAAGGAAGAAGAGAAGGAGGGCGTGGACGAAGGAAGAGGTGGAGGAGGTAAATAAGGAAGGAGAAGAAGGGTAAGCAAGGGAAGGAGGGTGTGGAAGAAGAGGAGGAGAAGAAGGAAAAAGGGGGGACGAGGAAGAGGAAGAGAAAAGTAGGAGAGAGAGGTAGACTAGGAAGAAGAGAAGGAGGATATGGAAGAGAAGAGAAGGAAGAAGAGGAGGAGAATAAGTTAAGTGGATAGATTAGTCGGATAGAAGCCTTTGGGCGACCACAACAAGATGAGCCAGTGTTGACACCCTTATCTGAAGACACCTGGAGAGGGGGTGTATGGGGGGGTGATAAACAAGGGAGGGATACGGGGAAGGAGAAGAGAGAAGCATGAGAGTAGGAAGGGGGGAGAAGAGTAAGGGGTGAGGGAAGAGACTAGGGTAGAAGAGTAAGAGAAGTGAGGTATTAGAAGATAGAGGAGACGTTGAGGGAGGAGAGGCAGGGAGGAGGGAGGAAGGGGTGAGAGGTGGGGAAGCCCCCAGCACAAGCCCTGCCTGGGGGCACCACTGACCACAGTGTAGGTGGGTGACGACACCACAGTGGGCGAGGCAGTTAGCTAACGATCACAGTGGGCGATGTTGCCAGTGTCGACAGTGAGCGAGGCAGCCAGTGACCACATTGAGCGAGGCAGTTGGCCAGTGCCCATAGTGGGTGAAGCAGGTAGGCAATGCCCATAGTGGGCAGAGCAGGCAGACAATACCCACAATAGGCCGTGGGCAGGAGAGCGGGCAGTGCCCAGGGCAGGCATTAAACTCTCCCGCAGGTGCCTGGTCGGGGCTCACAAGTTATGATGTTTTTGGTCATTACTCTCATTTATATTTCGTGTCTTAAGTGTCTTATAATTGGGCTTTAAAGTTTTATGGTTGACGTAATATATTTTAATTGGGGATTGACCTTTGTTCTGCCTACTGTCACTTGTTGTCTTCGTCCCGGTGTTAGGGCCGCCCTCACCCTTATATAGCGGCACGATAATTAACATAACATGACAAACCTAACAAATATAATATAATATAATACAATGCAATACAGTACAATATAATATAGTATAAAATAATACAATATAATACAATATAATATAATATACGTGTAATATAATATAATATAATATAATATAATATAATATACTTGTAATATAATATAATATAATACAATATAATATACTTGTAATATAATATAATACAATATAATACAATATAATATAATATACTTGTAATATAATATAATATAATATAATACAATATAATATACTTGTAATATAATATAATATAATATAATATAATATACTTGTAATATAATATAATATAATCCCCGGCCGTCTCCCTCTCGTGTTGTGTAGCCTTTTGCATCAAGTGTTTGTGTGAGGAGGACGGAGTGGCGCGGGGCTGACCACCACCACCACTACTGCTGGACGAACTATTGTGGTAAATCACGGCTCGTCAAGAGGACATGAACCACGCCCCCTCTTGTCCACCCTCCTCCTGTCCCCCACCCCCTACCTCACCTACCACCCCTTCCTTCACCACTACCACTCACCCACCACCACCACCACCTCCTCCTCCCCCTTCTGCCGGTGGAGACTAAACACTAACAGCATCATCCTCTACCACCACCAGAAGGCGCAGCAGCAGTAGTACCCACCACAGTGAGGGAGGTATTTAACAGTATTAGAGGCACACTGCAGGATAAATAACGTAATTGATTTAGTACAAGTAAAAAAAATAAAAGTAATCTTCCCGTGGGTGTTTGTACCAGCGAGTATGCACAGTTTGACCACACTAAGATTTTTCACTGTGTTTACCTCGACTCAACCTTCACCTATCGCACAGTTCCACACAGCTTAAAACTCTAGCTGTTGAACGAAAACTAATGGGCTGAATACTTTATCACCCCCTCCCTCACCCCCCCTCCCTCACCCCCTCTTACACCCCCTTACCCTCCTCCTTCCCCTCACCCTCCTTCACCCCCTCAACCCACCCTCACCCCTCCCCTCTCCCCCTCCGGATATTTATTTCACGTGTTTGTATATCACTGAAGAATACACATTACTCGCCTGCTGCTGATTGATTTGCTTGGATGGAAGTGTTTTTTTATGTTTAATGATAAGTGAGGGGCTGATGGCACGTGGGGGGCTGATGGCACGTGGGGGGCTGATGGCACGTGGGGGGCTAGTGGCACGTGGGGACCTGATGACACGTGGGGGGCTGATGGCACGTGGGGGGCTGATGGCACGTGGGGGGCTGATGGCACGTGGGGGGCTGATGGCACGTGGGGACCTGATGACACGTGGGGGGCTGATGGCACGTGGGGACTGATGGCACGTGGGGAACTGATGACACGTGGGGGGCTGATGACACGTGGGGGCTGATGGCACGTGGGGACCTGATGACACGTGGGGGGCTGATGGCACGTGGGGGGCTGATGGCACGTGAGGTGCTGATGGCACGTGGGGGGGCTGATGGTACGTGGGGAGGCTGATGGCACGTGGGAGCTGAAGTTAGCGGCGCTGAGGACTACAAAACATAACCTAACCTAGCAATATTTATTGGTTTAATTTGGGTGATTCTTGGTGGTTATTTTTCCTTGTCACGTGATTGGATGAAGCTTGGGGATTCGTCTTCTGTCACGTGATTGGATGAGTTTTTTGGTTGGGTATATATCCTGTTACGTGATTGGGTGATTTTTTGGTGGGTATATTTCGTGTCACGTGATTGGGTGAGTCTAGATAAGTTCTTTTACTTCCTGTCACGTGATTGGATGATTTTTTTGGTGGGATATGTTTCCTGTCACGTGATTGGATGAATGTTGGTGTACAAGTACAAGAGGAATTTTACTGAAGGTCACTCAGGACGGGGCAGCTCTGAATGGCCCGCCAGGAATTTTAACGTGAGTGTCAGAACCCCCCTCCCCCTCCCCCCCCTCTTCCCCTTCTAACCTCAAGACCCCTTCCCCCCCCCCTCCCACTCCCTTCCCCTTGTCAGACAGTTCCAATGCATCCTCCTCTCTCTCTCTCTCTCTCTCTCTCTCTCTCTCTCTCTCTCTCTCTCTCTCTCTCTCTCTCTCTCTCTCTCTCTCTCTCTCTCTCTCTCTCTACCATTCCTTTGTAAGGTTACACAAAGACTCAAGGTTGTGATCTTTGACCTGCTGTGCCTGTGTAACATACCTCTTTCTTCTTCTTCTTCTTCTTCTTCTTCTTCTTCTTCTTCTTCTTCTTCTTCTTCTTCTCTCTTCCTCCTTTTCCTCTTCCTCCTCCTGTGCCCTTATAATTTACCTCTTCCTCTTCTTCCTCTCTGTCTGTATATTAGTCTTTCTCTCGACACACACACACACACACACACACACACACACACACACACACTACTAAACAGCATGGA
>CAUDMG010002102.1:1644191-1671691 GCA_958450375.1 Homarus gammarus
CATGGAAGAAATTGTTGTTGTCACCACTATTGTATCATGGAAGAAATTGTTGTTGTTACCACTATTGTATCATGGAAGAAATTGTTGTTGTCACCACTATTGTATCATGGAAGAAATTGTTGTTGTCACCACTACTGTATCACGGAAGAAATTGTTGTTGTCACCACTATTGTATCAAGGAAGAAATTATTGTTGTCATTGTCATATGAGGAGAATTGCTGTTGTCACCACTATTGTATCAAGGAATTTTTGTTGTTGTCATTCAATAAATCACCTGACATTGTAGTTGACAACATTCTACGTGGCGGCGGCGTTGTCGTTGTTGTTGTTGTTTAGTTAATTATATTCAACTGGAAGGCGTTTGAAGTAGTGAGTAAAAATTCAATCAGTGGTGATGAATGGTTCCTCAATTATAGCTGGTGCCTTGTTTGGTGGTGGGGGTGGGGGGGGGGAGGGGGAGGGGGTGGGGGGGAGGGGGGGACGAGGGGTGGGGGTGGGGGGTGGGGGGTGGGTAGGAAAGAAGGAGGAAGGAGGGGATGGATAGGTTGGGTGGAGAGGGGGAGTGGTGGTGGGAAGGTTTGGGGAGAGGATGGAATGAAGAGGCTGGAGGGGATGTAAGGGGAGGATATAGAGGGGGGGGAGATAAGGAGGTGGGGAAATGGATGAGGGGAGGCGATAGGAGGGGAGAGAAGTCAAGGAAAGGAGGTGGATTACAGGGTGAGGGGAGGATAGAGAGGGAGTGGGGAGGATAGAGAGAGTGGGGAGGATAGAGAGATGAGTGGGGAGGATAGAGAGGAGTGGGGAGGATAGAGAGGGGTGGGGAGGAGAGAAGAGGAGTGGGGAGGATAGAGAGGGGTGTGGGGAGGATAGAGGGGGAGTGGGGAGGATAGAGAGAGTGGGGAGGATAGAGAGGGGAGTGGGGAAGATAGAGGAGTGGGGAGGAGAGAAGAGGAGTGGAGAAGATAGAGAGGGGTGGGGAGGAGAGAAGAGGAGTGGGGAAGATAGAGAGGGGTGTGGGGAGGATAGAGAGGGGGGATATGAATCATCTATCACAGGCGTTAAGCATGTGGGCGGCAAGGAACGGGTGGCGGGCGGCACAGGTGGGTGGTACATGTGACCCAGCACAGGTGACCCTCCCATTATCACCCCTCTCTTCTCTCTTCCCCTCTCTTCTCCTCTCCCCTTTATCATCCCCATCTCCCATTTGCCACCCTCTCTCTCTCTCCCCCCTCCCCCCTCACCCTCCCCCTCCTCTCCCCCTTATCCTCGTCCCCCCTCCTCTCCCCCTTATCCTCGTCCCCTCTCCTCTCCCCCCTTCCCCCTCAGGTACCGCCCTTCCCCCTCAGGTAATCACTCTGAGACAACCCGGACAGGAGAGGAATGGTGTGCTTTTAGTGTCAGGGATAATGGGTATTTTGATGCCCATAGATGTGCCCCTGATGGTGAAACATGCCCATGGTGGGGGGGGGGGGGTGGAGAATGTAGGGAAGGAGGAGGGAGGGTAGGGTGTCGGGAAGGAGGAGGGGGGGGGAGATAGACCACACCAGAATAAAGAAGGAGGAAAAGAGGAAGGAAGAGGAGGAGAAGCTAGGGAAGGCGATTTGGGGAGAAGGAGAAGAAAGAAAAATGAAGAAGAGGAGAAGATAAAAAAGACATATATAGCTAGACAGAGCAGACATAAGCCATGTGACCTTCAGAATCAACCTTGGGACGCTGTGGTCAAATATTTGAAGCCATAAAGCCAGAACCACCGAGTCTTCCCATGGCTACGCTAATATGTCTGCATGACTCTTACTGAAGATAATAACGGGCGTAATAATGGACCAAGGCAGCGTCCACCTCGTCCACTAATGACCCCTTCACCTGGTATTAATTTTATTCACCTGGTTGTAATTAGTACCTTAGGCGGGGGTAAAGGTGTGACGGCTGCTAGTGACCGCCCACCCACCCGTATTACTGCCCACCCGCTTGTACCGCCCGTACCGCCCTTACCGCCCACCCGTACTACTGCCTTGCTAGACTGGACTCTCTCTCTCACACACGCACATCATCCCCGTGACCCCTGAGCCAGGCGTTCCCCTACCTGTGATTATTGACAAATTGAGTTACCATTATTATGTGACCTTTGACCTATTGGCTAACTGTGTCTGTCTGTCTGCCTGTCGCTCTCTTTTTTCCTCTCTCTCTCTCTCTCTCTCTCTCTCTCTCTCTCTCTCTCTCTCTCTCTCTCTCTCTCTCATTTAAACCATCATCCTCAAAAGGCTAAAAAAAACAAAAAACACACACACACTTAAAACAATCATTAAAATCATAACATCACATTAATAAACACTTAAACACTACTAAACATAACTAAACATCCACTTAAATACATCTTTAACTTACAACTGACATTAAGATAAACGATTTGATTCACTTTATATCGTAATAAACTTGATATATACCATAATAAATTTCTTTTGTTAGTCTGTTTAATAATACCGTCAAGAGTTTAGGTTAATCGATCAGGATAATGTGGCGTATAAATTGTCTTGTTGTGGTGGTGTGGTTGTGGTGGTGTGGTGATGATGGTGGGGTGATGATGGTGGGTTGGGGGGTGGGTGAGGTGAGGTGGTGGTGGTAGTATTGCTGTGGTGTTTCTACAGTCTTGTTAAGGTCTTATTACGGTCTTAAATATCGATCATTACCTCTTTGTAAACATTAGTACACACATACACACCCACACCTATTTATTCCAGGTAAATACCGTCATCCACACCAATTTAGAAATGATCGACACTACTGGCAATAGAGCGCCAGGGTTTAAATGCATACACTCACACCTGGCTCTATGTACCAACCCGCTCTAGGGAGGTAAGCAATCAAGGTGTGGGGTTCTTATATACAGGTGTCTCTTATTTACAGTGCAGTGCAATAAGGGGTGGGGGATTATGTAGCATACCTGTAAGGCCTCTTTTCAGGGTGGTCGCTAGAAACAGGTGGTCACTTTATAGATGCATTTGTAACTTAAGGTTGGGTATTATAGTGGTACCTGGTATATGCATAGGTATCTGGGTATATATATATATAGTGGTGCATACCAGGATAGAACTATTACTACCACTGGAGATAATTTTCAAGGGGCAGAGGTAATGGTTATATCAGGGTGGTCGCTTGAGACAGATGGTCGCTTTATAGTGGTACCTGGATATAATGAACACTACTCATTGGAGGTAGTTGTTAAAGGTGGCCGCTATAGGTAGGTTATGTTATGCAGAGAACAAAATAGAAAAAGAACAAAGGAGAGAACGTGGTAGAGAACACAAATAACAACATAAAGAACAACAAACCATCATTTTGAGTTTAATTCATATTTCTTCTTCTCCCAGGATGGTTTACGGCCTTTAACAAGAGAGATATTTACTGATCTTTAAGTTGGCGTTTATGATAGGAATAAAAATTTAATTATTCTATGTTTTTTTATAGACAAAGTTAACAAATATTTATTAAAACGTTTTTTTTTTTTTCGGTTTATTTTTTTTTAATAATTTGTTTTATTATTATTGTTTGTTTACACTTGTGTTTATTGTGGTTTATGTGAGGTGGAATTAGTCATTTTGTTGAGGTTGTGTTGTTGCTTGTGATTAGAAATTGGATGGATTTTATGTACACACACACACACACACACACACACACACACACACACACACACACACACACATCACATCACGTTCTTGGTAAGGACGTGTGTAGTCGGCGCTGCCCGCTCACGCGGCTGTGGTCTCTTGACCAAGGAGACAGCTGCCAGCCTGGTCTGTCAGGCCCTTCTCCTTCAGAGAAATGAGGACTCCCTACTCCACCCAGGTGAGGAATTATGAATTCCTAACTACATCATATGAGAAACAAGACCCATCTCCAACACCCTGTGTGAGCTGGAGGACCTACCCTGACCACGTGGTACATCTGCAGCTGTAGTGAGGTAGCGGCTTAGCAGTCGGGTACAACGACCATCAAGACAGTGGGAAGGACTCTTGGTTCCGACAGCAGGTCACAAGAATGTCTACAGACCAGCTCCCACAATACCAGATCTAAAGTTGATCTATATGTTGACTCTGTTTCTTATGTATCTGTATTGAAAGCTTTTGTCAATCAAGTGACCCACTCCCCGATTTCACCATATGTAACTTGTCATCTCTGTTCGTTGTATATTTTCAGCCTTCGGGCTGCCATGTTTTTATAATAAACCGTTAATTATTATTATTATTATTATTATTATATATATAAGCTATCTATCACTCACACATGCATACAAAGACTCTCTCTCTCTCTCTCTCTCTCTCTCTCTCTCTCTCTCTCTCTCTCTCTCTCTCTCTCTCTCTCTCTCTCTCTCTACTTTATAATTATCCCCCCTTCCAGTTATTTCTGTGTCACCATCTCATACTGTAATGTTCTATAATAACTCATAACGTTTCATAATATTTAGTATAATTTCTTTCTTCTTCAGTTTATATAATTCTCTGCTCTTCACCCTCTCTTTTGTCCATGTTCGTTTCATTTTATTATCCTGTTGAGTTTTGTTCAATTTGTTCACTCTATATTGTTCTAGTGTGTGTGTGTGTGTGTGTGTGTGTGTGTGTGTGTGTGTAATAATAATAATAATAATAATAATAATAATTAACGGTTTATTGAAAGAGCTTGGCTGCTGGAAGGCTGAAAATATACAGTTACATAATTGGGGAATGGGTCTCTTGATTGACAAATAATATACAAGTAACATATGTGATACAAACATGATATATAATGACTAGGTGGGGAGAAGGTCATACTACAGGGCATTTCAACAAAGTGACAGTGCAAGAAGGTAATATTGACTGGGAGTGAATACACTGGTTGATTACAAGTTGTTGATAATTTTTACAATGGTTGGGACTGGGCTGTTCTTATAGCGATCAGTTCGTCTCGTATGGGCTGGATGCGGTTGTGGTGTCGAAGAGCAATTCGCGGACGAGGGATCTCGGGTGGTAGTAGGAGCCGGTGTCGAGGATGGTACAGAAGCTTCTCACCAAATTTGTAGATGAGGTCGTTGTGATGGTCAGAGAGAGCCGAAAGGGTCAGTGTGTTGAGCGCTTCTTGATATGTGGAGTAGGAAGGGGAGAGAATAATCTTGCATGCCCTCTTTTGCACTTTTTCTAGGTGTTTACGTTGTGTGGCATTTAGGGAGGAAGACCAGGTAGGGGAGGCATAGGTGAGCTTGGGAAGTATGAATGTTGAGTAAACACTGAGGAGCTCGGGCGCATGAACTCCGAGGGACTTGAGTCTGTGGAGGAGGTGGAGACGGAAACTGGAGGATTTGACAACTTCACTGACGTGTGTTTTCCAATTTAGTTTGTTGTCTATGGTGACGCCGAGGAGCTTCGTGGAATCTACAACCTGGAGTGTGTTGGGGCCCAAAATAATGGAAGGAGGTGGGACAACGTCGGAGGAGAGGTTGATGTGCATAACCATGGTCTTGGTATGGTTGATGGTGACGTGGTTGTTGGTGGCCCAATTTTGGAGACTTCAATAAACCCTGGAGGGCGGTATAGTCGGGAGCCGAGTTGTTGACACTGATCCTAATGATGTGTGTGTGTGCGTTTGTACTGTGTGTGTGTGTGTGTGTGTGTGTGTGTGTGTGTGTGTGTGTGTGTATAGTGAAGCACCAGGAACCACTATGAACCACAATGAACCACAAATGAACCACCATGAACCACCAGGAAGACAAGCACAAGTCATGAAACACGTTGAAAAAGGTTAAATTTCCAACACACTAATAATAATATAATAGGCACGAGCTGCTCACCCAAGGCACTCCACTTGTTTTTACCACAGAATGTCGTCATCCCTCGATTAAATTGATTCGCTTTAGGGAAATGATTCGGGATTAGGATTTGGGGGACAATTTTATTTTTTTTAACCCTGGATTAGTTTCGAGTAATGTTTATTTTATTTGTTTTGTATTTGTTGGATTGTATTGTTGTTGTGTGTGAAGCTGTGTGGGGGTGTGTGTGTGGGTGTGTGTGTGTGTGTGTGTGTGTGTGTGTGTGTGTTTGTGTGTGTGTGTGGGGGGGGGGGGGGTGTAATCTCTTCGTCTCAGCTGATGTTCGTGCGGTTGTCAGATGTTATAATAAAAAAGAGAAGACTCCTCAGTGCCCCATCCCTGAGCCCCCACCCCCTAGCCCCCACCCCCTAGCCCCCTAAATCCATCATTATATAGCCCTTCTCTGCAGATCCTAGCAGGTCATTGTCATACCAAATTGTCATCATCCATCCTATCACATTATTCTCCCCCCCCCTTCCCCCTTCTCCCATCCTTTCCTACCCTCTACCCCAACATGTCACTCTCCCCTCCCCTAGCGTGTCAAACCCCTCCCCTACCACATTACACCCCTCCTTACCATGTCACATCTTTCCCCCCCCCTCTTCCCCACACAACATGTCACCACTCCCCCTCCCCTCTTCCCCTCCCTTCTCTCACACAGGTAACACAGGTGGGATAATAGCTTGTGGGTACCTGGACTGACTCCTCTCCACCCGGACATGTTGTGATAGGCAATGAAAGATGCTGAGTTGACGAGTACACAGGCCTGAGATGAAGGTCCGATGGGGGTGATTGATGGACAGAGGGCCTAGGGAGGGGTGATGGTGGAGGTAGGAGAGGGGTAGGAGAGGGGTAGGGAGGAGGAGGGGGGGTACTATAATCATTAGGCTCGTGGTCGTGTGGGTTTTTGTTGTATTCTGATAAGACTCTCTGATGAACTTGCCCTTCCTGATGAATTAGTTACCCCTTGAAAGTTTTATTAAAGTATGGCCTTAAACCTGTTACTCTATTTTCTATGGTTGCTGCCACTCCGTTTTCTATGTCTGCTGCCGCTCCGTTTTCTATGTCTGCTGCCGCTCCGTTTTCTATGTCTGCTGCCGCTCCGTTTTCTATGTCTGCTGCCGCTCCGTTTTCTTTTCATTGTCCTGTTAGGGTATTTTTGTCAATATTCTTTCAATGTTTGGCATTATTTAGTTTTAAGTTTCAAAGTGCCATTTAGTGCCATTTAGTGCCATTCAATTGATGTCACAGCGATACTCAATGACACCACCACACAATGATGACATCACTTGAACAAACCACAATTTCAAATTTCTCTCAGATTCTTACAACAAATTTCACATATATATATATTTTTTTTTTTGTTACAACATTTCTCGGTTGGTTGCACAGCTGACCTTACTAACATGACTCGTCTTAATTATACTAGTCATCATGCCTAATTATCTCAATCTTTTATTATTTTTTCTCGTAATTATCAACTGTTAGTAATTACTCCTTCTAATTAATGAGACTTGAACGATGATTGGAGATGAGAAAATGCTGATAAAAGGTAAACAAAGTTAGGAATAATTCGTTTGATTTTGGTGTGTGTGTGTGTGTGTGTGTGTGTGTGTGTGTGTGTGTGTGTGTGTGTGTGTGTGTGTGACCCGTAGAGAGAGTAGTAAGGAACACAGGCTGGGGTGAGAGTAAGGGAGAAAGGGAGTGAGGGAGGTGGAGGAGTGAAGGAGAGAGGGAGGGAGAGCTGAGGGAGGAGTGAGGGAGGTGGTCACTGTCGACTCCTTAAGAGATAATTGGGTTTATTATTAGCGGTGATTAGTGTAGTGAGGCGCCTCCTGTGTAACGCGACCACCCTCACCACCCACTCTTACCACCCACCCTCACCACCCACCCTCACCACCCACTCTCACCACCCACTCTCACCACCCACCCTCACCACCCACTCTTACCACCCACCCTTACCACCCACCCTCACCACCCACCCTCACCACCCACTCTCACCACCCACCCTCACCACCCACATAAGTACTTCAGTGTTGTATATATATAGAATTGGTTTGTGACTAATGTACCGCTCTCCCCCCCCCCCCCCCTCTTCTCCCCTGGTTAGGAGAGGAGGAATCATTTTTTTTACCGAATTAACTCACCCGGGCACAGGTCAATGACCCACACCAGGGCCTGGGGGCGAAGATATAATAATAATAATAATAATAATAATAATTATAATATTATTATTATTATTATTAAAGGGCCATGAATAAATACAAAATTAAAAAATATATCAATATTGAGAAACCATATATATATATATATATATATATATATATATATATATATATATATATATATATATATATATATATATATATATATATATATATATATTTTTTTTTTTTTTTTTTTTTAACCCTTATTGTCACAATGATTGTTCCTTCTCTTCCTCCTCCAAGAGAGAACCACTAGTACTTCTCCAAATGCTACCATCTCTCTCTCTCTCTCTCTCTCTCTCTCTCTCTCTCTCTCTCTCTCTCTCTCTCTCTCTCTCTCTCTCTCTCTCTCTCTCTCCTCTACCAAGTGCCATTACCCCTCTCTCCTTACCTCCATTTCTCCCCCTCCTTCCCCCTCTCTCTCCCTCCTCTTCCAAGTACCACCAACACCCTCCCTCCCTCCCTCCCCCAACCTTGCTAATGTCCTACAACCTATCCCCTCACCCCACCTCCCCCCCCCCACACACCTGGCATAGTGGACATACCTGACATTACATTCACTCAAGTACGTCAATAAGTCAGTTTGTACCCCATATTTTTTTTTAGTATTTTATTAATGTTAACACAGTAGGGAGTCACCTTGAAGTGATTCCCTAAGCTGTAAAAATTGTCTCTTGTTGTTATTGAGAGGAATTTAATCTTGTTGTTGTACGTAATTGTGAATGGGTTTGTTAAATAAGAGTGGAGGTTTTATATTACATTACCTGTGGGAATGTTAGGTGTGTGTGTGTGTGTGTGTACCAGTGAACCGTGTTTGGTGTTTATTTTGTGTTTGTATGTACTAATAGTCATACATACGCATATATACTGATACACACACACACACACACACACACACACACACACACACACACACAGGACAGGTAACAATGCTGTTTTGGGCCACAAATTAAAGAGGATTAGACAGGTGAGAGGAGTGGCTGTCGAGGTGAGGTTCTGCTTACTATTTTATCCGCGTTGAAATCCCTCACCTGTGGCGTGTGTGTGTGTGGGGGGGGGGGGGGGGGAGGGAGAAGTGAAAGGGGAAGACGGAAAGACAGAAGTGTGAGAGAGTGGAAGGGGTAAAAGGGGAGTGTGAAAGGGAAGAGAGAGAAAGATAGGGAGGGAGATGTGAGAGGAAAGAAAGGGGGAGATAAGAAGGGGGAAGGGGGATGGAGAAGGGGGATAAGGGTCATTATTTAAACATTTGGACAAGGGTGCAGGTGATCCAGCTCGTCACTGTACGTAATTAGTTGACTTTACCTGGGCCCATACCTACCCCCTCCCCCCCTCCCTCTACCTCTCCCCTACCCTTTCCATTCTACCCCCTTCCCCTAACCCTCTCCTTTACTCCATTCCTCCTACCCTTCCCTATCCTCTATCTCTCTCCCTCCCACCCTTCGCCCTCCTCTTCCCCTTGTATCCTCTACCCCACAACCTCTACCTCACAACCTCTACCTCACAACCTCTACCTCACAACCTCTACCTCACAACCTCCACCTCACAACCTCTACCTCACAACCTCTACCTCACAACCTCTACCTCACAACCTCTACCTCACAACCTCTACTTCACAACCTCTACCTCACAACCTCTACCTCACAACCTCTACTTCACAACCTCTACCTCACAACCTCCACCTCACAACCTCTACCTCACAACCTCCACCTCACAACCTCCACCTCACAACCTCTACCTCACCACCTCTACCTCACAACCTCTACCTCACAACCCCTACCTCACAACCTCTACCTCACAACCCCTACCTCACAACCTCTACCTCACAACCTCTACCTCACAACCCCTACCTCACAACCTCTACCTCACCACCTCTACCTCACAACCTCTACCTCACAACCTCTACCTCACAACCTCTACCTCACAACCCCTACCTCACAACCTCTACCTCACAACCCCTACCTCACAACCTCTACCTCACAACCTCTACCTCACAACCCCTACCTCACAACCTCTACCTCACCACCTCTACCTCACAACCTCTACCTCACAACCTCTACCTCACAACCTCTACCTCACAACCTCTACCTACACAACCTCTACCTCACAACCTCTACCTCACAACCTCTACCTCACAACCTCTACCTCACAACCTCTACCTACACAACCTCTACCTCCACAACCTTACACCTTGTTACCTCATCACTCCCGGCCGTGTAATGAGAAGACTCAGCTGGTGAAGGCGTGGCAGATGTCTCATTGTCTGTCAGATGTGGCTGATTAGGAAGGCCAACTAGCTGATGTAGAAGGCTAATCCCCGACTCTCTCTCTCTCTCTCTCTCTCTCTCTCTCTCTCTCTCTCTCTCTCTCTCTCTCTCTCTCTCTCTCTACACCTCACCACTCTAAGCTGAGAGGTGGTTACCCCCCCCCCCCCCCCACCATGCAGCGTGACAAACACCCCCGCTAGCCACCTGAGATGCATAAAGACTGATTAATGATCTGACGAAGGCGAAGAAGAAATCAGGGGTGGGCGTGGGGGGAAAGGGGGGGGGGGTGGGAATCCGTGCCAAGGAAATAAGCTACGATTCAGTAAAGTGTCGAATGTGAATGTGGTATTGTGTCGTGGTTTATGATGAATGGTGTGATGAATGTGAGTGATGAATGGGTGATGAATTAGCTTACTTGTATAGTACCTGTAGAAGATTCATATACCACCTGTTGAGTTTTATTGGCTTATTTTATTATTGTCGTCGAGGATTTATTTATTTTTTTTGTATTTATTTTCATGCTGGACGCTTCAAGAATCTGCCGTGTTATTGTGTTTGTGTGCGTGGGGGGGTGAGAGGGGGGGAGGGGGAGGGAGAGAGGTGGTTTTGGGAAGGAAGGGAAGACAGGGAGGGGTGGAAGGAGAGGTGGGGAATGGTTAAGTAAGACAGAAGAGGGTGATTGGGAAGAGGGGTAGGGAGTAAAGAGGGGAAGAGGGGGTAAGGAGGAGGGGGGGAAAGCAGGGGTAAATAGTAGTGGTATGAAGATGAAGGGGTGAGTAGGGGTAGGGGGCAGGAGATGGGAAAGGAGGGGTATGGGAAGGGAAGGAAGGGTCAGTTGTTACAATTTGACATCATTCTACACACACACACACACACACACACACACACACTCTCTCTCTCTCTCTCTCTCTCTCTCTCTCTCTCTCTCTCTCTCTCTCTCTCTCTCAACATTACTGGCATATTCTCACTGCTTCAGGCGGTATGGATGTCGGGAGTGCTTGAGTAGGATGGTATTCATAAACGTAGCGTAAAAACAAACACTTAAGGTCTAAACTGGGTCTCAGGGTATGATGATCAGCAGCTGTGGATTGTGTTCAGAAAGTCTCATTCAGTCTTACGAAGCTTTTACGATCACGTTCATATGTGTGTCATGTGTGTTTTTGTGTGTGTGTGTTTTTTTTTGGGGGGGTGGAGGGGGTGGACTGTGTTTGGGGTGAAGGAGGGGGTGTGTGAGTGGGGGGGGGGGGTGTTTGTGTGGGAGTTGTTATTTTTGTAAGGGGGCTGTGTTTGTATGTAGGGTTGTGTTTGTGTGTATGTATGATTGAGTATGTATGTATGTATGTATGTCACTGGAATTAACAACAATTCGACTTTATGAAGAGAGACTTAAATACTGGAGTTAGTAAGAAGACGATGAATTCTGAACTGGCCTGAGACTAACCCCACCCCATTCCCATTACCCCCCCCACCCATCCCACCTCCCCCTTCCCATTACCGCCCCTCCCCCCTCCCCCCTCCCCCTCCCCCCTCCCCAAGATTTCAGGTGCAGTGGGACTTTTTGATCACCTTGGCGATTATGTACTGTGTGTGTGTGTGTGTGTGTGTGTGTGTGTGTGTGGAGAGGTAAGGAGACTCGCTTCCACCAACAAATTCCTCGAAGACATTTTTTTTTGCTGAGTCGAGGCTACTGTTATAGTCTTCAGTATGTGTGTGTCCTAATTATTATCGTGCTGCTGTCTCTCTCTCTCTCATTCCTCCTGCCCTTCAACCCTTTTCCCCCAGTTCAAGCCTTTCCCTCATCACCTCCCTCCAACTCACCCTTTCCCTTCCTCCATCCCTCTCTCCTCCCTCCCCTTCAACCCTTTTGCTCACCACCTCCCCCATCCCTCCCTCCCTCCCTCCCTCCCTCCCTTCCTACACATGCCCCCGAGAGAGGAGTTGTCCAGAGAGAAGCCGTGTCACCTGGGCAATTACAGGTGAGGGGCAGATCAAAGGACATCCCGACGCCGGCTCCGTCAGGTGTAATCAGGAGGGTGGGAGGCTGGGTGTATGGGTGCCGTCGTGTAAACAAGGTCCGCCTCTTTTGTTACCTGTTGTGTTGTCATCATCATCATCAGGTGGGCCACGCTCCTAGCCTTAATTTAATTTGGGTCGTCTTGAAGTCCTTAACCCCTCTCACCGCCCCCCCCCCCCCACCACCCAATCCCTCTCACTCCCCCTTTATCTCTCCTTCCTTCTACCCTCACCTCATCTCCACCCCCCCACTCCACCTACCTCTAACTCTGTCCCCTCTCTCTTTCTTTTAATTCCCCATCATCCCGTGGCCCTATCAGGTTATGTCCCCTTCATCCTGCAACCCTATCCTGCTACACCTTCATCATCCTACACCTCCATCATGCTAAGGACCCCATCATCCTACACCTCCATCATGCTAAGGACCCCATCATCCTACACCTCCATCATGCTAAGGACCCCATCATCCTACACCTCCATCATGCTAAGGACCCCATCATCCTACACCTCCATCATGCTAAGGACCCCATCATCCTACACCTCCATCATCCTTCTCATCATTCTCATACCTGTGGATCTTTTCATCATCATTTTTTTTGTTGCTATTTATCACTGTGTTGACCCGAGGCTGTTGTAGTTACGGCACCTTTTGTTATGGTACTTCAACTACCTCGTCCTTGAGTCTTATGAGCCACTAATAGGTCGTTGTTGAGTTTTATGAGCCACTAATAGCTCGTTCTTGAGTCTTATGAGCCACTAACAGGTCGTCCTTGAATCTTATGAGCCACTAACAGGTCGTCCTTGAGTCTTATGTAGTGTAGATACGAAAACAAAAGCTCGTGCCAGTGCCAATTTAGCCGGCGGGGTGGACATCGAGTACAAGATGAAGGATTTTTTCGACATAAGACAACTCCAGGCAGGAACAAAGGTGTCGGCAGCTTCCATTACTGAACTTCCGTATGCAGATGACCTCACCCTTGTTGCTCACACTGAACGCAACCTACTGGAAATTTGGAACACCCCCCCCCCCCCACACACACACTGATCCGTTTTACTCTTCATGTGATTACAATTTGGATAAGAATGACACCAAGTTAAGTTGTGGATTCAGTGGCCAGTTGATGTGTTGTGTTTTGTGTGTGTTAAGTTGTGAGTGTCTGTGTTGAGTGACTAGGAGGAAGAGGAGGAGGAGTGACCATAGCTGTTCTGAGTGTTTGTTGTGAGGGTTTTAAGTGACCATTAGCTGTTTTGAATGTTTGGTATGAGTGACCACAGCTGATCTGAGTGTTTTGTCTGAGTGGTTCTTAGTTGAAGATGAGTAACCCCCTCTCCCCTCCCCCCATACACACACACACACAGGAAGGAGAAGATTACCTTTACACCTACTCATTAAATCAAAGTCACGTTACCTGCTCTGTATACACACACACACACCTCCACCATCAGCGGCCCTTAACAAGTCTTCTAATCCTGTTAAGGGCTAAGTCTGGTCATATCTCCCCCCCCCCCTCCCCCCCAATCTCTCTCCCCCACCCCTCCCACTACCCCCTCCCCTACCACCACCCCCTCCCTCCTCGTCCACCCCATTCCCCCCACCCCCACCTCTCAAAAAACCCACGAAATCATCCCACGAACTTTAGGACGCAAGTAACCATTGCTATTTTTCTTTCTGACAACCCTAAATTCTAATTGGTTAATGAGATGTCTTGTGGTGGGCCAGCCAACCAACCAGAGGTGCCAACGTTCTTCAAGGTGACACTCTGCCCTCATTAACGCCTCACCTGCCTGCCTCATCTACCCGAAGTAATTATCCTGTACAAGATCGCCAGTGTAGGCATAAAGGGATGGGCGGACGTTCACCTGGCGTTGATTTCATGAGTTTTATTGAATTTCTTTTGAAGGGAGGGAGGGAGGAAAGTTGTTCCTGGCGTTGGTATTCGCTCTTGCTGGCGTTGTTGTGTGTGTGTGTGTTTTTTTTTCTAATGATGTGATGGTCTAAGAGGAACTCAGTCTTAATGGCGTATTAAGTCGAGTGACACCAGCAAAACATTGAGGCGTTGTTAAGGTGTGTGTGTGTGTGTGTGTGTGTGTGTGTGTGTGTGTGTGTGTGTGTCTCACTGATTTACACCTTTTGAGGGAGTATGGAGGAAAGGAATGAGAGAGAGAACTCACTCACCCACCCACCTACCCACCCACCCACCCACCCACCCACTATGTGTTACCAAATCTGCCTCGTCACTCGTACTACAAACTGCTATAATTTTTCAAGCCTTTGGGATGGATGACTTGGGTAAACACATCGAATGGAGGGGGAGGAAGAGGGGGGGAGGAGGTAAGAAGAGGGGGAGGAGGAGGTAAGAGGGGGAGGAGGAGGTAAGAGGGGGAGGGGGAGGTAAGAGGGGGAGGGGGATTGACGATGTCCTTCTCCCGACACAAAAAAAAAAAAAATAGCCAACACAAAATAGGTTAGTAAATCTTGGAATGAGAGAGAGAGAGAGAGAGAGAGAGAGAGAGAGAGAGAGTAATTAGTTTGTGTCAGGTGTGTGTTGCTCAGGTGTGGGTTGTTATCATGTTGAACTAACTTGTTATCGTTAATTGAGATCGTTTTTTGTTATTATTGTTATCTTTCGTTATTAGTGGATTTGGTTATCGTTATTTTACCTTTGTTATCATTGCCATTGTTTTTGTTATTATTATTTTTATATTCGTTATTGGTTATCATTTTATAGTTATCATAATTATCGTGTTATCATTGTACATGTTATCACATTTGGTAATCCTAGTTATTTCTATTATATGTAAATTAATAATATTGCAGAATTGTTGCAAAAATTGACATAAATATTGCAATTATAATATTTATTTGCAAAGTAATACGACATTTTTTTCAATTATTTCATTCTTAGAAAAGTTTTAATAATTTGGGTAAGGTGAAAATATTGATGTGGTTACTGCGGCTGTCTGATATTTTATGTTTACTGAGTTTGAAAGTTTGTAATAATTTGACCCCTTTTTTTAACTTTTTATTTTTTATTTTTTGCAAAGTTTTAATTTTCCTTTTATTGAGGGTTTCGAAAAATCAAAGCCAACAGGTAGTCAACAGGTAACCCACTAGTAGCCAACAGGTAGCCAACAGATAGTCAACAGGTAACCCACTAGTAGTCCACAAGTAGCCAACAGGTAGCCAACAGGTAGTCAACAGGTAACCCACTAGTAGCCAACAGGTAGTCAACAGGTAACCCACAAGTAGCCAAAATATAGCCAACAGGTAGTCAATAGGTAACCTACTAGTAGCCCACAAGTAGCCAACAGGTAGCCAACAGGTAGCCAAATCATCTTAATAAGATTAGCACCCACCCCTCCCCCTTTCATCTTTCTCCCCACCTCCCCCACCCCTTTCTCCCCACCTCCCCACATCCCTTCTCCCCACCTCCCACCCAAGACTCTTAATTACTCAGGTGAAAATGATGCTATACCAAGATTATGATCGCCTCACCTGTTAAGACCCGCCTTCAAGATGGCACCCAAGGAACATTAGAAAAATAAAAACTCATTAAAAACAAAATTAATGAGTTTTTCCGATTTTTTTTTCTTTTTTTATCGTTTACAAAATTCATTAACCCTTCTCGTTTAAATTGGGTAGTTAGTGTATTGTTTTGGTGGTATGATGATAGTTGAACGGTCGTTAACACCCCTCTCCCCTCTCCCCTCCCCCTCTCCTCTCCCCTCCCCCTCTCCGTCTCCCCCTTCCTCCCCGTACCCTTCTCTCCCCTTGTGTATGTGTGTGTTGGGAGGAGGAGGAGGAAAAGGGGGGGGGGGGGAAAGGCGTAGGAGAGAAGAAGTAATCTGTCTTAACACCAACTAGGTGAGATAGATTAATTATATGACTTTTAAGATTTGTTAATTAAGTTGGTATATATATATATTTTTTTTTTTTTGGGGGGGGGTGGGCCTAGATAAAGAATTTATTAAGTCAATTTGTTTAGTTAATTCGAGTTATGTTTTTATTGTTCTTCTGTTTTCGTGTTTATCTGTCTGTCTGTCTGTCTGTCTGTCTCTGAGTACAATGATTCAATCCATTGAGTGCGATGACTTAACCCTTTGTTGCTGTTGTTATCATCATCATCATCATCACCATCATCATCATCATCATCATCATCATCATCATCATCATCATCACCACGGTTCAGGTATTAATGTCTACCTTTTTATCACCTTACAGTGTTATCATCAGGTGAGGTGCGGCTTTCCTACCTGTGTCTTTCTACTCAAGGTAAAGTATACATGCTCTTGTTGCGTGTGTGTGTGTGTGTGTGTGTGTGTGTGTGTATATAATGGGTCGTGTGGTCTTGGCTAGTTCCTCCTTTCCCTCCTTTCCCTTCCTTCCTCCTCCTGCCTTCTACAATTCTTCCTCCTCCTACTCCTTCCACCTTTTTCTCCCCCTTCTCTTACTCTTAGTCCTCCTTCCTCCTCCTCTCTCCATCCTCCTCCTCTTCTTCTCTCTTCCTCCTTCGCCTCACACCACAATTATCATCATACACCATTATATATTCCTACTCTCCCCTCGACTCTCCTAATGGGCATTTGTCTCTCAGATCGTGTAGTGTGCAGGTCACCTCACCATCTTATGAATACCAACACCGGCAGGTAGGAATTTTTATTTTATTAAACCAGGTGCGGTACGATACGTTGATGTATACATATATATTTATGTGTCGAGTACCTGCGCTGCCAGACGAAGTGTGTGTGTGTGTGTGTGTGTGTGTGTGTGTGTGTGTGTGTGTGTGTGTGGCTAATGGAAGTATTAATTCATGTGCGATTTTTTTTGTGTTCGTCTATGCACTCGTTTTAATTGTATTTAGTAGACGCGCGTGTGGAATATACATATTTATGTATATATGTATATTGGTTGATGTTAGAGTCTATTGAATATTCACTTTCGGTAATTTGGAATATATTGTTTTATTTTATTTTTTTTTTTCACACACACACACACACACACACACACACACACACACACACACACACACACACACACACTATGTACACCATCCCATTAACTGTGTACACTATTTAGTTTGTCACAGTCTGAGTTTGTGTACACGGCCATCATATAAGGTAGACTGTGTGTGTGTGTGTGTGTGTGTATGTATGTATGTGTCTTTTAACACACATACGCAGATACGTACACAAACACAGAAAAATCTACTCATTTACACCCACATACACACACACACACAATCCTCCCCCCTCCACACACCCACACAACCCTCCCCCCACCACACCCACACAACCCTCCCCCCACCACACCCACACAACCCTCCCCCCACCACACCCACACACACTCAGGCACCACAGACCACCCAACGATTGCAATTAATGGTCAAGTATTACATATGTGTCAGAGAAAAGTTGACAGTAAGACAGCCCCATTGACTTGATCACATTAATGGGTGGCACCGCGTGTCTCTCTGCACCTGTGGAATGTTAATTGAAACACCTGGGTGACATCAAGGTGACATCCCCTCCCTCTGACTTGCGCACCTCTAGGAATAATAAGTGTTTTTCTGTCCGTTTTCTGGTTTTATTTATTTATTTTTTCGTTTTCTGTTGCTGCGTCCCTTGTTTAGTATTTCTTTCTCCCCTTCTTCCCTCTTTCTGTCTTTCCCCTTTTCCTTTATTCCTTCCTACCCTCTTCAGTGATATTACCTAACTTAACTTAACCTAACTGAATGAACTGGGTATGCCTTGGGCTCTAACTAATAACCCTTGGGACGGCAGATGAACCTTGTGTCCACTCGGCCACCGCAGCTATTGAAGAACCCTGAGATACTGACGGTGTACGGTGATGGTGTTCTGAAGGGGAAGTGCTTGACTCCTACAGTATTTTTGGTCAAAGTTAAGGATTAAATTTATTATTATTATTATTATTATTATTATTATTATTATTATTATTATTATTATTATTATTATTATTATTATTTTTATTATTATTATTATTTTTATTAAACCTTGTATTTGATTAAGTTTATATTTTATATAATATACTGTGCCTTCTCTTCTGACCGGATATTTTAGCTTAGGTCGTCTTATATACAGTATATATCGTCTGGTGACCTGATATATTGTCCAGGTCATCTCATAACATCTTGAGGGCGTTACAATTATTCTGGTCTTATCTTCATTACGTGTTGGTGGTGATGGTTATAATTATCAGGAATGAGTTGAGGTAATGTGTGTGTGTGTGTGTGTGTGTGTGTGTGTGTGTGTGTGTGTGTGTTTACCTGTCGTGGTGTTTAGTCGAGGTGGTCGTGCGTAACAGAGGCGCTTCACTCCACATATTATTATTAACACGTCTTGGTCAAAATCTTAGATAAACACGTCAATCAGATGTCGTCTCTCAGCTGACACGTCACTCCTAGATAACACGTTACTCTTAGGTAACACGTCACTCTTAGGTAACAGCTCAGGGGAATACAAAGTCTAAAACCTTCAATTTACTGAGATTCATCATGTATGCTCAACCAAAACCAACCCAACCCAACCCAACCCAACCCAACCCAACCCAACCCAACCCAACCCAACCCAACCCAACCCAACCCAACCCAACCCAACCCAACCCAAACCAAACCCAACTCAACCCAATTACAAACATCTGCATTACACTTTAATATAGATAAAAGTTAGTTATATAACCTATATATTAATGCAGCTTATAGTTAAAGAATATATATAATTATTATTTTGGGAGATTCTTATAACGAGTGATTGAAAGTGGGTTAGTGAGGTGTTAAGGCTAATAATGTGTTTACCTGTGTTTACCTGTTGAGAGAGAGAGAGTTGGAAAAATCTGATTCTTACCTCTCTCTCTCTCTCTCTCTCTCTCTCTCTCTCTCTCTCTCTCTCTCTCTCTCTCTCTCTCTCTCTCTCTCTCTCCGCCACCTATTTCCCCCTCCTCCTTCTACCTTCTCCCTCCCCTCACCTTTCCCCCTCCCTCTCCTCACCCTCCTCCCTACGAGAGTAATTAAGGTGTGGGCCACCCAGGCAGGTATGGGCCGGTGTAGGTTTGGGGTAGGTCTTTGTAGGTTGGGGGAAGGTCTCTGTAGGCTGGGGGTAAATCTGTGTAGGCTGGGGTAGATCTGGTTAGGCTGCGGTAGGTCTATGCGGGTTATGTAAGCTGACTACACCTGAGGATCCATGACCACACCTGAGGGCCCCCATGACCACACCTGAGGGCCCCCATGACCACACCTGAGGGCCCCTAACCACACCTGAGGGCCCCTAACCACACCTGAGGGCCCCTAACCACACCTGAGGGCCCCTAACCACACCTGAGGGCCCCCATGACCACATCTGAGGGCCCCTAACCACACCTGAGGGCCCCTAACCACACATGAAGGGCCCCCCCCCCCCGACCACGCCAAGGAAACCCACACACACAATGCACGTAGTAATGAACCAAGGTAACCACCGTACACAACGACTGCCTCCATACATTAAATTATGTCATCACTCCGTCAAGGTTCTGTGTTTGTTATGGTGCACCGAGGTATTGTTGTGGGGGGGGGGGGGGGAGGGGGGAGGGAGGGGGAGGGAGAGAGGTAGAAGGGGAAGAGGAGGGAGAGTGATGGGTAGGTAGGTTGGTTGTTATTCTAATGTGTAAGATTATAGAGATTATGGTTGTTTTTGTTGAGTTGTGATGATGCAGATGAGAACTTACCTACCTACCGACCGACCTACCTACCTGGCACAACCACCTGTACGAGAATTTATTTTGTTTTATTACCACTTGTGTGTGTGTGTGTGTGTGTGTGTGTGTGTGTGTGTGTGTGTGTGTGTGTGTCTCAGTTTTTATACAGGTGAGAGATTTGAGTTTGTATTCAGGTAAAGTGAGGTAAATTGCTTTACCTTTTTGGAGTGTTTGAAATACCTTGTTGAAATTTGAGCCATTGAAAGGTGTAAATAATGATGACTTTGTTACCGGGGGAGGGGGGAGGGGAGGGGGGGATTTAAGTCTCCCTCTCCCCCCCCCTTTCAACAAATAATAAATAAATGCAGTGAAAAGGTGAGGATGAAGTTACTTTGTTCCGTGTTCCTTAACGTTGATTCTAATCTGTTTTGAAGGCAGAGAAGGAGAGGTGTGTGTTCCTTACCTAAGATAAGATCAGTCTTACCTCTGTTTCTTCTCCTCAGCCTGTGTGGTCCAGATCCACCCACCCACCCCAACCCACCCACCCACCCAACCCACTCACTCACTCACTCACTCATCCACCCACCCACCCAACCAACCCACTCACTCATCCAATCCAACCCAATCACTCACCTAACCCACTCACCCACCCACTCATCCACCCCACCTATCCACCCACCTACCCACTCACCCACCCAGTCATCTACCCAACCCAACCCATCCCAACCAAACCCAACCCATGTTATGTGTTCGAACCCACCGTAAAATTGTTCAGGTTCTCCATACCTATGCTTTCGTTCCAGACCCAACTTTTCCGTATTTGCGTTCCAGACCTATTCCAGTACCCTACGTGGTCTAGACCTGTTTGTACCATGACTAATGTGTTGTAGATTTACTTTTCTTGTGGTCTGGACCCAACACCTTGGGTCCTATGTGTGATCCAAGACCCTCAAGCATTCTTCCATTGTTCCGGATTTTCCCATGACCGTTTTTGTACCCGAGTCGTAATTTGGTCTTAGAAGATTTAGACTTTTATCCAGTTTGCGTTGTTCATTTCTCTTTTGTGTTTTTAATGTTTTTATTTTTCCAGTTTGTGTTCTTGTGATTCCACTTTAAATTCACATTCATGTATTCTAGATCCACCCACAGTATAGCCATGTAATCCACCCTGATAGATTCATATTCTTGTGGACTTACTCGAGACCTAACCTAACCTAACCTATAACCTAACCTAACCGAACATGGGAAAAACAGTAGTAGTAGTAGTAGTAGTAGTAGTAGTAGTAGTAGTAGTAGTAGTAGTAATAGTAGTCTCAAATATTACAAAGGAAGCACTCGGATACAGTACCAAATTCCCTCCTTGAAGTATACACCTCTACTACAATGTACTCATGTATATTACCCTCGAGTCCAATTTTTTGAGTACTACATGGCAGCAGGCTCCCGTACTTACCAATATATTACAGGTTGGGTCACTCCTACACAACCTGTACTTAGAGAGGAGAAACCAAGCCCTCACTACCATATTAAACGGATAATCTTGTAAAGGTTCCCAAATTGCATTTTCCGTAACCCTGATTTATAAAACGCTTGTCGTCGCCTGATTGTCTTTTTGTTATTTTGTTCAGGAATGTGATTTTATTTAGTTTTATTTCAGTGTCGTGTTGTTTAGTTATTGGATTTTTTATTCGTTATTTATTTGTTGTTATTTTATTATGAATGTGATTTGTTTTTATATCATTGTCGTGTTATTGTTGATATTTATCCTTTCATTATTTTTGTATTTATCATTATTATTATTATTATTATTATTATTATTATTATTATTATTATTATTATTATTTTTTTTTTTTTTTTTTTACTCTGGACTATAATAAGATACGTGTATAGTAATAGTGTGTAGTCATCATACTCAAGGGGTTAAGTCATCGTACTCAAGGGGTTAAGTCATCGTACTGAAGGGGTTAAGTCATCATACTCAAGGGGTTAAGTCATCGTACTCAAGGGGTTAAGTCATCGTACTGAAGGGGTTAAGTCATCATACTCAAGGGGTTAAGTCATCGTACTCAAGGGGTTAAGTCATCATACTCAAGGGGTTAAGTCATCGTACTCAAGGGGTTAAGTCATCATACTCAAGGGGTTAAGTCATCGTACTCAAGGGGTTAAGTCATCTTACTCAAGGGGTTAAGTCATCGTACTCAAGGGGTTAAGTCATCTTACTCAAGGGGTTAAGTCATCGTACTCAAGGGGTTAAGTCATCGTACTCAAGGGGTTAAGTCATCCTAAGTCTCCACTGTACTCAGACAGACACAGACAGACACAGGCCGACAGACACCCCGACAGACACACACCCCGACAGACAGACACAGACAGACACAGGCCGACTGACACAGACAGACACACACCCCGACAGACACACACCCCGACAGACAGACACAGACAGACACAGGCCGACTGACACAGACAGACACACACCCCGACAGACGCACACCCCGACAGACAGACACAGACAGAGCTCGATCACAGTCTACATTGTTCGATAGTCAACCACGATTTTTCCATCCCTTCTCCTCCCGTCTGTCTGTCTGTCTGTCTATCTATCTGTCTGTCTGTCTGTCTGTCTGTCTGTCTGTTCACCCTTATTCTACTTCACTTCACATCCAGCAACCCCTCCCCCCCCAAAAAAAAAAATAATTATTCCATCTCAACCAAACACTCTCTCTCTCTCTCTCTCTCTCTCTCTCTCTCTCTCTCTCTCTCTCGTCAATTTTCCAGAACCAGCCATGGGTTTGTTCCCTCACACGCAACTCTCACACCCATGAAAAATATCCATCACGACACACGCACACACACACACACACACACACACACACACACACACACACACACACACACACACCCACACCTTGTAGATGACCCATAAAAGTTAATTAATTTGATACCTGTGTGTAGTGTGGGGGGGGGGGGGGGTGGGTTAGTACAGGTAAGGTGTTGATTGATGTAGGAGTTTGTTTAAGAGGGGGTTGTGTAGTGTGATCTCTCTCTCTCTCTCTCTCTCTCTCTCTCTCTCTCTCTCTCTCTCTCTCTCTCTCACACGTACGTTCAACTTTCCCACGCTGGTTGATTTCCTTTTAACAAGTCCTTGGGGTTTTTTCTGTGTATTATTTCTTTCAGTCAGATACCCAGATACCCCAGCCGGCTTGCCAGATACCCCAGCCGGCTACCCAGATACCCCAGTCGGCTAGCCAGATACCCCAGCCGGCTACCCAGATACCCCAGTCGGCTAGCCAGATACCCCAGCCGGCTAGCCAGATACCCCAGCCGGCTAGCCAGATACCCCAGCCGGCTAGCCAGATACCCCAGCCGGCTACAGTAGCCTGATATACTTATCTTTTCTTCTTCTTCCTCTTTCTCCTTCTCCTCCTTCCCTTCAACCACTACTACCACCATTGACACTTATACCATCTTCTGTCACCATTATTCCTACTACTATCCATCACTACCACTATCAACCACCATCTATCATCATTACCATCTACCACCACAATCCCTACTACTACCACAACTATCAACTAATCATCACCCCTACCACCACCACCACCACCACCAACCATCACCAACCACTACCACCATCGTCTTAAAACTCCACACACACACACACACACACACACACACACACACACACCCCCCTATACCTTGGTGCCCCGGACATACCCTCACGAATTGGTCTTTCAACATTGATAGATTTGTCACGGTGTATCGTTGAGGTAATTTGCTCAGTCACGTTTATTATTGTGGCCAGGTAAAGGATTGTGGCCAGGTAAAGGGTTGTGGCCAGGTAACGATTTTAGAGAGGGACTTTCACGGGTCTTTGATGTGTAATGATACTCACACACACACACACACACACACACACACACACACACACACACACACACACACACACACACTCACACTCCCGAACCAAACATAACAAAAGACTTGGGTTGAGAAATTGCCATATCAATTTAAATCCTGAGATCGTGATTCAGTCTCTCGTTTTATCTCTCCGTCTGTCTCTCTGTCTCTCTGTCTGTCTGTCTGTCTGCCTGTCTCTCTGTCTCTCTGTCTGTCTCTCTTGTTGCTGTTTTCTCTGGTTATCTCTCTCTCTCTCTCTCTCTCTCTCTCTCTCTCTCTCTCTCTCTCTCTCTCTCTCATTTTATCCCTCTTGTTTTATCTTTCTCTCCTGTTCTCTCTCAGTTCATCGTCATCAAGGGGTCAAATCATCGTACTCAAGGGGTCAAGTCATCGTCATCAAGGGGTCAAGTCATCGTATTCAAAGGGTCAAAAATCATCGTACTCAAGGGATTATATTTAATGAATTTAAGTATAATAATTTAGTAGAAAGATTAAGGTGTGTGTGTGTGTGTGTGTGTGTGTGTGTGTGTGTGTGTGTGTGTGTGTTATTAGGTCTTAAAACTGTACTGCTTAGTGAGGGAATTTCTTGCATACTAATTAGGCAATCTGGCTTTGTGATTGGCTAGAATTTTTATAAACACTCTGATGGCTAAATTGAACAGTTAATTATAATGTAATTTAGTTGATACGTGTAGTTAGATGTTTATTAATAATTTTTCTTGCCATCATAATGATTCATGCATACTAATGAGGTAAGCTTGCCGGTGATTGGCTGCCACTATGATCCGTGCATATTAATGAGATATTCTCGTCATTGATTGGTCTGATCCGTTGTAGATTGGTTAACACTCTAGGCTAATCCCCACTCATCTAAATCCACTTTTGGGTCGATAATCCCACTCTTATCCAACTTCCAACTGGATAATCCCACTCATCTTAATTCCCCTAATCTGTACCTAATCCCTCTCATTTTAATCCACCTCTTCTTTACATACTAATCCTACTCATTGTAATCCGATAATCCTCCTCCTCCTCCTCCTCCTCCTCCTCCCATTATTGTGTTTATTCTTTGTTTCTCATTATCATCACGTGTCACATTACTCGACTCAAGGAATTACTCGACGTGGTTAAGGGAGTTGATGAAGTTGTGTTGAGGAGGAGGAAGAATAAGTAGAGGAGGAGAATGAAGTGGAAGGAGTAGAGGAGAAGGAGGGGGAAGGGATGGAGGAAGGAGAAGAAATAAGAGGAGGAGGAAGAAAGAGGAGAAAAAATATACAAACAAAGAGTTCTTGTTAGCTCATAATGTGTGTGTGTGTGTGTGTGTGTGTGTGTGTGTGTGTGTTCAGTGAGTCTTAATAGCCACTCAACCTAACCTAGCCATCAAGTTAGAGTAGGTTAGGTTAGGTTACTCTAGGTTTTGACCTATAAGAAGTGAGATGTATTTTATAGTCAACTCAGGGTACCAGACGACCTGACCTCCACATGACCTCGGTTCTTAGGGGTCATTTGTGGGGTAGGGATGACCGTGACCTGAACTACCTGACGTTTAATTCTCCTGCTGGTGTTGTTCTCACAATGTAAACAAGGTCTTGGAGGGACATTGTAACCTGTGGGCGGCTGTAATAACTGAATAATTATGGTGGGTTACGACTACGTGTGTGTGTGTGTGTGTGTGTGTGTGTGTGTGTGTGTGTAAATCATACTAATAATAAACGGTTTATTAATAGAGTTGCAGCCGGTGGCTGAAAATATACAGACTTACATTTGATTTAGACATAATGATATAATATGCATTGAATACATTTGCAGGGCTGTACAGTACATAAATGAGGAGTTGTTTATTATTTTAACAATAAATGGGATGGTGCTGTTCTTATATCTATCGGTGCCGGCTCTTATGGGCTGAATTTTGTTGTAGTGGCGGACTGCGCGAGGTGGGTGGGGGGGCTGCCGGTGGCAGAAGGTGGCGATGACGAGGGTGGTGCATTAGTTGGCTGCCAAACCTTTCCAGTGCTTGGTGGTGGAGGTCACTGAGGGATGGCATTTCCAGGGTGGAGAGAGCGTTGGTGTAGCCTGAGTAGTCTGCGCCGAACATGATTCTGCAGGCCCTCTTCTGTACCTTATCTTGCCGACGTTGTTGGGTGGAGTTGAGAGAAGACGACCCGGCTGGTGACGCATACGTTAATTTGGGGAGAATAAAGGCGTTGTAGATGGTCCACAGCTCTGGCGTGGGTGTCCCAAGTGACCTAAGTCGTCGTAGCATGTAGAGACGGTACGAGGCTGCCTTGACTGTGTTATTTACATGGGCCTTCCAGTCCAGTTTGTTGTCTATAGTTACACCCAGTAGTATGGCCGACTGCACCAGCTGGAGAGGATGGGCAGTGGGCACCCACTGTGACTGCTGGGGCTTGCACTGGAGTGGTGGCGGTATTGATGTGCATAACTACTGTGTGTGTGTGTGTGTGTGTGTGTGTGTGTGTGTGTGTGTGTGTGTGTTTAATGTATTTACTCATCTGACTCCTATCTAAGATGAGTTAAGATATGTAGTTCCATATATGGCTTAACTACACAAGTGACAGTGTTATCTCCGACACATCATTTGTCCTCTGTGTGGTGGGTGGGTGGGGATGTTGGGGTAGGTGTAGGTGGTGGGTGGGGGTGTTGGGGTGGGTGTAGGTGGTGGGTGGGGGTGTTGGGGTGGGTGTAGGTGGTGGGTGGGGGTGTTGGGGTGGGTGTAGGTGGTGGGTGGGGGTGTTGGGGTGGGTGTAGGTGGTGGGTGGGGTGGGTGTAGGTGGTGGGTGGGGGTGTTGGGGTAGGTGTAGGTGGTGGGTGGGGGTGTTGGGGTGGGTGTAGGTGGTGGGTGGGGGTGTTGGGGTGGGTGTAGGTGGTGGGTGGGGGTGTTGGGGTGGGTGTAGGTGGTGGGTGGGGGTGTTGGGGTGGGTGTAGGTGGTAGTGTGATGTGAGTAAGAGGAATGGAAGCTAAAGGAGAGGAGTAGGAGGAAGGGAAGGTAAAGGAGGAGGAAAGTTACTTAGAGGAGAAAGAGGAACACCTGAAACTCAATTGGAAGGTTAATTAAGAGTGACAGGTACGGAAAGTGGTGAGTTAGTGTAGGTCCTACGGCAGGCTGAGCTACGGTAGGTCCTGGGGCAGGCTGAGCTACATTAGGTCCTAGGGCAGGCTGAGCTGCGGTAGGTCCTGGGGCAGGCTGAGCTACGGTAGGTCCTAGGGCAGGTTGAGCTACGGTAGGTCCTGGGGCAGGCTGAGTTACTGTAGGTCCTGGAGCAGGCTGACCTAGGGTAGGTCCAAGAGCAGGCTGAGCTAGGGTAGGTCCTAAGGCAGGCTGAGCTACGGTAGGTCCTAGGGCATGGGGGTTTGAGCGTGGATTGAGGTGCCTTCTAGTTATCCATTCGCCACGCTGTGTTATCTGGCATGTATCTAGTGGCCTGGGCAGCCCTCACACACCCCACCCCTCCCCCCGCCCGCCCCACCCTGCCCCGCCCCACTCTGTACACACGCACCTTGACGGGTTTGCGTATCTAGATTAATGTTTACATGCGGTACTTTGATGTAAACATACATACATACATACATT